>NKZH01002305.1:95746-354098 GCA_002370695.1 Metschnikowia matae var. maris
TCTCAATTATAATGGTACAATAATCTAAAAAAAATTTTTATTCCAAAGTATTATGTGATTGTAGAGTTTCTAGAGTCCGGATATAAGAGAGCTTACATGCAGGTTCACCGTTACACTTACCTACAAAAACACAGTTCACTGGTTAATTACAGTTTCACAAAATAATTTTAACCCAAAAATTTAATGTACAGATGCATAGATCTATAGATACATCTAAAGAGTGCATATAATTTAATTGTATATGAATGTACGGATTGATATGATAAGAATGTATATAGACGTAGCTGTGGGTGTGTACACATGTTATCGGACCCGCGATTTGATTCATTATCGTCGCTACAGATTGCTATCTGATATGCAGAGGTACATTATCTCGTCTATATACAGATGGACCATGGTATATATGCCAGGCCAGATCTGGGATTCGGGAACTAAATTATTGGTATTCAGGTACTTAATTTAGAGTTTCGATTCCCTTATTTAGACGTTCAATTACTCAATTCCATTAGACTTTTGACTACTTTCTAGTTTCATTCCTTGGTGATACTACTACCCAGCTATTTTTAGTACCATCAAAGTCTTACTTGTCTAATTTTTAATTTCTTTTAGTACTTGTTGGTGATACTGAAAGATTGACTGGTGATACTGGATCTTCTGAAACTTCCGGTGTCTTGTGCTATACTGGTCTACATTCTGTTCTAGACCATTTGGTACTTCAACACTCATCTTCAAGTATCTTTGATCCTCAGTCTTTGACATAAAGGGACTTCAAGTTCTGATTTTCGGGTGAACTCGGTACTTCTATTATTTCGTGATCTGGTACCTCTGTGATAATTCAGGTGAGCTTCAAGTGTATTTTTGGAATCTTCTGTGATACTTCTGGCTTCTGAACTAACTGGAATCTTCTAATACCCTAAAAACATTTATCTCTGGCACTGGTGCTTTTGATAGTTGACTAATTCAGGTATTTTCAGGTATACAAGATCTAGTTCTGGCCCTATATCTGGCTCTATCTGGATTTGAACTCTTGGAAACTTGTGATATATTGAGTTTAAGGCATATCAACATTTGATATTGATCTGCTGGTACTGTTAATTTCATTTTTGGAACATCAACTACCTTTTTTGGTACTAATACTTCCCTTTTTGGAACATCAACTTCGGATACTCATCAATCCAGTCTTATATGATTGAACCAATTCTTTCACAAGACCAGCTCCTTGAGGCTGTGGCTTCCAACCCAAGATTCTACAACAATACACAGAATGTGCAGGCTCCACATATCGATCCCATACTCTCCAACTCCGATAACGATCTTTTGGCGCAAATTGGATATAAGGCCGAATTGAAGCGGCGTTTTTCACCCATCCAAGTGTTCGGAGTAGCATTTTCCATTATGGGCTTATTACCACTGATAACGTCCATTTTGGCTACGGCCTTATTGGCTGGTCCTGCAGGTGCCATCTGGGGTTGGTTGATCTCATCGCTTCTTGTACTCAGTATCGGCGTTGCAATGAGTGAAAATGCTTCGTTTCAACCTACAAGTGGAGGTCTTTATTATTGGACCAATTTTTATGCTCCAGCAAAGTACAAATCGGTGATCCTGTATATAGTGGGCAATACCAATTCTGTGGCTTTGATTGGAGCATTGTGCTCAGTGGATTATGGTTTTGCAGGTGAAGTATTGTCTGCAGTTGTGATTGCTAAGGATGGAGATTTTATTATTACACCTGCTAAAACATATGGAGTATTCGTGGCTTGTGTGTTAGCTCATATAGGCATCACGTGCTTATCCTCCAAGTACTGCGCATGGCTCCAAACTGCCAGTATAATCGTTAATGTGGGGCTCATTTGTTTGTTTATAATAGCTTTACCTATTGGAGCATCACGTGGTCACTTCCAAAAGGCTTCATGGGTTTTTGGTCTGTGGCAGAATTTTACAAATTACCCTATTGGGTGGAATCAACTCTCACAGGCATGGCTCCCGGCCATCTGGACCATTGGAGCTTTTGATTCCTGCGTACACATGTCAGAGGAGTGCAAGAACGCTACAAGGACGATTCCAAAGGGTATAATTGGGTCTATTTCTGCATGTATGGTGTTAGGGTTTGTGATACTCGTGGTGACGTTTTTCTGTGTGCAGGTCCCGGATATTTCTGGTCATCTTTTAGATTCCAAATATGGAAATCCAATGGCTCAGATCATTTATGATGCTTTTGAGACTGTACCAGGTCAAGGAAAGAAAATGGCTCTTTTTTTCATGATCATGATTGCCATAGCTCAATTTTTAATGGGTGCATCTATCCTTACGGCTATATCACGCCAGATCTTTGCCTTTGCACGTGACAATGGGTTACCTATGTCGTGGTGGATTAAGAAAGTGGATCAGAAGCTTTCAGTTCCTATCAATGCAGTGATTTTCGGGGGAGTGGCGGCCATAATCTTGGGACTTTTATGCCTAATTGGGACCACGGCT
The DNA here is from genome assembly GCA_002370695.1 of Metschnikowia matae var. maris. NCBI lineage: Eukaryota > Fungi > Ascomycota > Pichiomycetes > Serinales > Metschnikowiaceae > Metschnikowia > Metschnikowia matae. Next base: position 98,222 of record NKZH01002305.1, read on the forward strand.
GCAAATGCTCTTTTCACCTTATACATTGCTGGAAACTACTTTGCATGGGGGATGCCTACATTTCTCCGGTTGCTCTATATGCAAGACAAGTTTGTTCCAGGACATTTTTTTCTTGGTCATTTCTGGAGTAGACTTAATGGTTGGATCTCCACGGCTTTTATTGCATATACTATCGTCATGGTAATGTTTCCCACCAACAGGGCTCCCAACCGCGATGATATGAACTACACTTGTGTTATAACTACTGGTGTTTGGATTCTTTCGTTGGTCTACTATCGAGTATATGCTCATAAACATTACCATGGACCAGCAAAAACGGTGGACGAAGTGGGTGTTATCGATGGTGTTATTGATGGTGTTATTGATGGTGTTATTGATGGTGTACGGGTGCCCGATAAAGAAGAGTCTCATGAAACCATCAAAGAACTTGACCTGAAGCTGAATTAGAATTAAATAGAGTCGGGTCAAAAACTCAAAATTATTTGATATTAATGTCAACTTGAAACTCGGGAGTAGGAGAATATTTAGGCTACCAGTTTTTCTGGAATCACTAGAACCTCCATGCTAAACTAACGTAAACAAGAGTATAGTTAAAGGAAGTACCTTACTACTCCACACTTGAATAAATTGCCAACTTAGGTAATACCGAATATGAAATTCTTCAAAGTTTCAAAAAACTCACTGCATTCTGGTAAAATGTCAGTCTGTAGTAAATGAGCAAGCCTGAAGTCACAATTAGTAACAATCAGCTAATTATCAATACTTCAGTAATTCAGTAAGTAGTAATAAATGAATATTCCAAGAAGTAGTTATTCCAAGAAGTAGTTATTCCAAGAAGTAGTTAAAAAAACATCTTTCTGGTTCCATCAGTAAATACATCTGCATTTAAGTTTTATTGGTCAACCGCGACTTTCTCAAATATATGGGTTTGGAATCAGGGGGAATGCGAGGCCTTATATATTTCGCACCACCCCGCTCCTGCATGCATAGTGGCTGCAAATAAAAGGGGCGGGTTGAGAAGTGGGGAAATTGTCTATAAAAGTACCCGCTCCCACCCCCCTAATTCCACTTCTTTAAAAATTTACAACTCCCTAGTTGTTTCAAATATCAATCTTGATACTTCACTTTTGATGGATACATCACGTTTCAATGAACTATAACTTATAAGAGGTTGCCAGCTGCCGCCTGCTCGTGCACATTCGTGGTATGATGTGCTTTCATGTTGGTTTAGCCTTGTGTTAGTGGCCACCAATATTATAATATTACCATCGTCTATTAGTATGAGGTACTATTAGTGGTTTCATTAGCATGGCAGAAATACATCATGACTTCTCTATGAGGAGATATGCCAAGGTTAGATGGCGATTATTTGGACTTCTGTTTCAGACCTCTAAAGTGACTTATGACTTATTATAGAGCATCATGGAATGTTGAACAAATGAGCCAATTCTATATTGATAAGAGTAATACTATTATCGTTTGTGAGATTCCATTGAAAGGTTCACTCCTACCAGCTACTTTCACCACGAAATGACTAATGGGGCATGAAACTACTCTTGAAACTGTCCTCAAAAGAGTTTCTTTGTTGATGCAACTCAATCAAAGCTGTGGCAGAATAGTGGATGGCATTATAGAGTTTGTGAATTAAGCATTAGATGACGTTACAAGATTGATGCCTTGGAGTCATCCCATCAGGTCATTGACATTTCTGTTTAGGTCCTTCAGAACCAAAATGGGGAACCCAGAGCAAAATACTGGAACAAATCACCAAGTGTCGTATTGAATGCTTGAAACCTGCACAAGGTGCAGCACTCGGAAGTTTCAGAGCGTATGTACTGATTTTGTGACCACGAGATGCCAGCTCTGTGCCTATTCTCACAGATTTCATGTGAAACATACTCTTGCACCTACCACCTTTTCATCCTGGCCTCCATTATTAAGGATACAATTTTTGTCCTGATAATTGAAGACCTATACGAGATTGAAGCTTGTTCCCCGAGAATTACTTTCCTCTATCTTTGATACTCGAAACCGATTCTCCCAGCTCGTTCTCTATGAGACCGAACCAGCCTTACCTGGCAGCGCAGATGGAGCAGTTCCCAATGAGTTCCAAGATTCAACATGGTATGACTTCCTATCGGTCTGCCTCCAAGTCTGCCACTATCTCTGCCTCCACTCTTACTGAGCCAACTCTCAGACAGTCCACTATTACTCCTACTACTACCAAGTACAGTAATGAGTCCAGAGGATACTTTAGGGAATCTACTAGGGATACTAACAGGGAATCTACCTTTAGAGATCCTGTTAAAGTATCTCCTCGTCTTCCTACTAACACTACTCCTGGTCAAACCCAGCAGAGGAGACCTCAGCCTGATCCTTCTCGGTATGTTCCCAGGTACCACACTAAGGAACAGCAATCTTTGGTTGTTTCAGAGTCTAAGACTACATTCTCTGATAAACTTCTCGACTTATTGCTGCCTGAAGGTGTTGCCTTGTTCAAGAAGGAGATGCCCGTTGCACCTGGATTTGGGTGCGAAAACGCGCGCAATCTCAAACAAGAGGAGAACTTGCACGCTGCTCATTTCCAAGCTACCAAGAAATGGAGCAAGACGCTTGGTAAAATCCGGCTTTTAAAGAAGCACAATGATTGTTACCTTGAAAGAGCATCGGTTTGCAATTTGGACGATTGTCCTATGAAAGCAGGAAGTGTGCGGCGCTATTCAGCCAGTCGCGCTTTCTGCAAGATCCGCTGCTTTGCCTTGAAAGTGGCTGGCAAACCAATTAGAGCGACTTGGGAGGATATCAATGATCCTTACTATATTAATTATGAGGATATGAGTCCTGAAAAGTTGGCTGCATTGGCTCGTGAACATCATCACAGAAAGTACCAGGTCTCAAAGTTTCGCGCCAGACTTGATAAGGAACTCGAACTGGTTTCTGCTGCTGCAGAACAGAGGCGTTCAAAGTTTGCAGTTGAAACTCATGATTACAATCACAGAGCTCCAGTTGCCCTTGAAAATTTGGCTGAGCCCGGCAAAATCAGAGCCGAGATTGTGGAGAAACATCGATACTTGAGACTTGATGAGCCACAGCAAAGGCCACAGCAAAGGCCACAGCAAAGGCCACAGCAAAGGCCAAGCCAGAAGGTGGACCTGAGACAAAGTCCACCAAAAGAAGTTAGGGAAACGGTGAGAGCTCCAGTCAAAGCTCCAGTCACCAGAATCACAGAAGTCAGAGCCCCAGTCAGAGCTCAAAGAGTTGAAGAAGTTAGAGTTCCAACTACCAGAACTCCATCAGCCAGAACACCAGTCATTATCCCAGTCAGAAACCCAGAAGTCAAAGTCGCAGAAGTCAAAGTCGCAGAGGTCAGTGTCCCAGTTTTTGAGGACGCAGTCTCGAATCACTCCACTTGGAAAACACCTAGTCGGGATGTTTCTACTTTCAAACTCCCAGTTGAGAACCCTTGGGAAAGCATCACGGAAAATCCATGGGCAAATCATGTACCACAAGCTCCCGCTCCAAAGGCTCAAGTCAAAGAAGTTCAAGTTCAGGAAGCTGTTTCTTCGAAGAAGAGCTCAGCTAAGCTGACATTAACTCCAAAGACCACAGCTACAATGGTCTCAGACAAAGCAGAAATTGTCACAGAAGCTGAGATTGTCACAGAAACTGAAGTTGTTGCCGCGGCTGAGGTTGAGGCTGAGATCGAGGATCATGGTGATCTGGTCATAGCTGAGATTGAAGAAGTTATTCCAAAGATTCCCCGGGCCAAAGTGAATGTTGAAGCCAGAAAAGATGATTCCAAGGCTTTGATAACTTTCACTTCCGGGAAGAGCCAATCGGGAATAGCTAGCCGCAAAGCAGCTTTACTCAAGAGAGCCACCAAAGAAAACGAGGTGCGCCATACCCAGATCCCAGCTGACATCAAGATTGCCTTGAAGGTCAAGTCTGAGTTTCTTGCAGGGAAGTTTGATCCAAAAGAGCCCGTTTCAAAATTAACGGGTGCTCCTATTAGGAAGTTGGATCTCTCCAAGTTCATGGCCAAAGAGCCAAAGGAAAAGGCAAGAGCACTCCCTAAGAAGTTGGACCTTTCAAAGTACAATGCAAAGGAGATTGAGGAGCTGATCAGAGCAGCTCCAAACAAATTGGATCTTACCAAGTTCATGATGAAGGAGCCAGAGACTAAAGGAAGACCAGTTCCAAAGAAGTTGGACCTTTCTAAGTTCAATATGAAGGATATTGAGGAGAAGTTCAGAGTGGCTCCTAAGAAATTGGACCTCTCGAAGTTCAATATCAAGGACGCCGAGGAAAAGGTCAAGGTTGCGCCTAAGAAATTGGATCTTAGCAAATTCGACGCTATTGCCAACAATACTGCCACCAAGGGAAAGGCTATTAGCACGAATACTAAGACCAAGATTCCTAAGGTTACGACTCCAACGACCACTACTCCTCCAAAAACCACCAAGACTCCTCTCTCCATTGTCAAGAACATTGTTTCTGCTATTGCTGCTCCAGTCCAACAAGTCTGCGAGACTNTTACGACTCCAACGACCACTATTCCTCCAAAGACCACCAAGACTCCTCTCTCCATTGTCAAGAACATTGTTTCTGCTATTGCTGCTCCAGTCCAACAAGTCTGCGAGACTCAGGTGGCTAGCTGGCTTCAAAAGCCAAAGAGCCAATTATGGATTGAGCTCAACTTGGAGGCTGTTTTGGTTCCACACCTTAACAGAAACACCTTCGAGTTGCAAAGCCTCGTTGTTGACGTGAAGATTCTCTGCAGAAGCGAATGCGAGAACAAACTCAACGAGTACTTGGCTTACTTGAGACTCCTTGTCAGTGTGGACAAACAAGAGTCCTTGAGATTCGAGGAGATCGACAACAATGACAGGGTTGTTGGTTCCTACAGACTGGCACCCGCCTTTGTTGGAGTTTCTCAGAGTGACGTGGCCCAAGACCTGTCGCTGATTGTACTGGAACCCAGTACCAGTCAGCTCTCGCACCTACAAACCGTGGTGAGAGCACAGGATACCTTGATGAGTCAATGCAAGAAGAAGTTCTTGGCTCAGTTCAATATCCATGACCGGATCGAAGACTACCTTAAATGTCTTCTTGAGAACATCCAATCAACTGGCAAAGAGTTTGTGAAGATATGCCTTGAAATGGCTACAGACAATGCAGACTGCAACAATTATGATGACTACGAGCACAGACTCTGTGCAATGATGGAGGACTTGGACACAATGGAGAAGATGGACCACAGTGCAAGAAAAAGCATTCAGAAGATCAAGAATGGTTTCTCTGTGAGTCTTAAGAATGTGATCCAAGGCCACACTGATGCCTGTGCCATCAAGCAGAAGTACATGGACCAGTTCCATAAAGTATGGATGAAAGCATTGGACTGCGGGCCACTAACCTCCAATCAACTTAAGGAAATGATTGGATGTGCTGGTCTTGAAACCCAAAAGGGTTTCTTAGACGAGTGTCTTCATTTGCGGGCCCATGAGGTATTGCTGCAAAAAATGGACCGTCTCACTGCTCTCTACAAGACAGTGAGCCGTGCGCGCGAACTGTTGCAACTCACTTATACTCAAGTGACTCTGCGCTTCGTGACTCAAATTTATGAGTCTCACGGGGTAAGAAGGGAACGAGACTGACAATGACTGACAATGACGACTGAAAATGACTGACGATGACTGACAATGACTGACTATAATGAATGCAATGAATGAAGGATGATTGACTACCTGACTGACTTCATTGCTAAAGAAGAATAACAAAAAAAAAAACAAAAGAAAAAAAAATAAAAAAAAGAAAAGACTGGGACAATGGTGGTGGTGATGAAATACTAATGGCTACTAACTAATATAGCAGATGAAAGTGTGAATATTGGGCAAAGGCAGGAAACTTCTTGCGATTAATGATGGACTGAAGGTATCCAGTAATGAACCCCAAGCAAGCCTCTGGATTGTGAAGGTGCAATGAACCCTTAGAAGTGGGATTGTGGCATCGTGTAATGAACCTTGGCGAGCTGGACGGGATTGTGAAAGATAACAATTAAGTTCATCGCGAATCAAAAGAAACAACTGCCTTTCTAAATAATCCACTACATTCTGCTATATTGGCGAAAGGTTAAAAGTATACCAAAGCCACTGACATTGAAACAGAAAAAAAAAACGTCGCTAATAGTTGCTAATAATTGCTAAAAAAATAAAAGAAAAAAAAAAAAGAAGTAATTGTAGAAGTAGTGAAGTAGACGTCGGATAAGTATGACTTCGTATTGAAGATTTTGTGATACATTCAGCACAAGATACCTTATAGTATCGATTAACGAATGGCCATTTGCTCTAGTATACCTATTGTAAAATCCATTTAATAGAAGAACTGCCTGAGGTATACCAAGATGCTTCCAATAACCAGACCTATCAAAAAGATCTCGTATGGATAATACTTCAATGAACACCGACACCTCTACTCCATCTACTCCTGAATTAAACACTTCAGAGGAAGTGATTACATATCATGATGAGACTATGAGATCTGTGTCCTACAGTAAGACGATTACTGTGGATGTGTCACCATGGTTACTTAATGGACCTCCTGATGCAGCAACTATCGTTGCCGAACTGGCGTTAAAGGATATATAAGGCAAGATCCTGTGTATAGATGTATTGTAAATCTTACTCTTTCTGACCATACTAATAGCCATTGAAAACACCGTCTCAATATTCTAGAACAATCCTTACCATTGTTATACAAGGGGATATTTTTGAATGCCATGTTCTGTCTCAAAGTCATATATGCTTCTCCAGTTTCTCTTCTTCAAAACCATCAACAAACATAGTATCCTTTGGACATAAATGTATCAAACAACATAACACCTATGTGAGATATCTTGTTAGTAATAACAATATTCCTTTTTGGGGGTCTTTTTTTGGTCAAAACTAAATCAATATTGGAGTATTCACTTTTAAAGCTAGATTTTCATATTTGAGTTTATGATTAAGCATCATTTAGTAGTTACTACTCACCACTACTTGAGCTTGCCACTTGCGTTTATAGCCTATGGGTAATAATATGAGAGTCTCTGACTCCATCTAACTAATTTCACAGGTCTATACTACGATTTATACTTAGTTTAGTGTAACACCAACTAAAGACAATACTAGTATCAATGCGTTCCCTGAGGAGCGACAAAGGTCTCGAGAATTTTCTGCCCGACAAGAGTAACACCTGTCATCGAGGTCAGAATATCTTTTGAGCACTTTTAGGTCAGCTGGTAAATGAATACCGTCAACTGGCGAGCACAGAGCTTGATAATCGAGTTTAAGTATAATCTTCTAGATGAAATCTAGTGTCACCATTTCCCACCCATGTTGTTTAGCCCTTGAGTGTAAACACTGGGCCTCTCCTAAATCTTTTAATTGAAAGCTGCTGCTACCCTTTAATTTATAGTAAGTATTTTTTAAGTCACGACTTTTTTGGGACAATAGCAAAATTCGTGACCATACTTCCGGCATATCACCGACACTTGCATCCCCGACGGTTGAGCCCATATATATATAAGTATAAATATATATATATATATCCCTTCAGGACACTTACCGAGTCTTTCAAAACTGTTCAAACCAAGTGTCAAAAAGAATTCTCTTGGCGGTGGTGTTCAACCACCTTATGATGCTCCCATAACTCTTCCAGGACGGTTTAACTCAAACCCAAGACATAAAACAAAAAGGAAAAACACAATAAACCCAATCATAATTCCGAAATTCCTCCATACATGAGTATAAGAGTATTCATAACTAAGGGAAATATCCAAAGTTTCGTCTATTTATTTCAACATCAGTTTGATTTTGGTGGTATGCAGTTTACCATTCAGTTCATGATGGGCATCATCGGCCAATAATTCGTCCAACCCCAACTCATGCCAAAATACAGTGCTTTCTTCGTCACTGGATAATTGCCATGGATTTTCTTTGCAAAGATCAATCAAAAGCTTGTTCCACTCTCGGGATTGTATCTTGGAAAACGATTTGGATATAGGAGCATGTTCGTTTATGGAGATTCCATCGGCCGTCCCGTTGAGTTTATTTATCATGGCAATCAAGCTTACACTAAGCGAAAAATTTGGAATTTTTGACTTTCCAGATTTCGGTGCACTTGTTGGATACTGTTAGTGCTCGCCGCTCATAGATAAGCCTTTTCTGTCTAGTCACTCTGACGTCAGCAAAGAAATCAAAAGAAAAAAAAAAAAAGTCTCAACTCTAATAAAACTTTATTTTGTAATATCATCATTAGGTTTTTTTTCAAAATTTCAGACCGTGGCCTGTCTAAATGCCGGAATAGACTGTGCAAGTGTACCCAATTCACCTTTAAAAAGCCAACACAAGCCAACTTTTGTAGTTTAATAGATTAAACGAAATCCAAAACAAAATTATCAACGACTCAATTAAAGCATAACGAATTTGCTACAGAATGAAAAAAAAAAGAAAAAAGAAAAGTCACACCAATGTGTGGTACTGAAATCTCCTTTTTTGGTAGTCATATTGAATAACAATATAGACTAACTTCGAAGTATCAAGTCAAACATAACCTATTATTTTAATGCCTTCACTAATATATTTTCATATTCAGGAAAATGGATTTTTGTCTTAATCAAGAGTTTTATCAAGTAAGGTGAAGACACTCTTTTTCCCCATCAGTTGGTGTGATTCATATTGTACAAGTCATCCTGTGTATTGTTTTAACTTCAATAATGATACTGTTGTCCAAGCGGGTTCTAAATACAATCAACACTGATTACTGATTAGTATCACTCAAACCGGTGGATGTGGGAAAATTTAGCACTTATTACGTGACATACTGGTCTTGGTGAGTATAATTGGTGAGTGTAATTGGTGACTATTGGTTATAGTATATGGAATACGCAGAATTTATGGAGTAGGTAGTAACAAATGTGATTTAAAGTGACAATAGATTGTCGAGTGAATTACAGGGCACATTATAAAGTTATACTACAGTGTCATGTATCAGAGTCGGTTTACTATGGTGGTGAGTCTTGGTGTGCGCACAGTATATGCCCTTTCATATATAGACCAATCAAATTAAATTATGCAAGGTAATATGAAACAATCCTGAAACAACCCTGCAACAAATTTGAACAATGATACCACTTCAATTTTAATATTAACTCTTAAAATCCATAAATCTTCTCTCTCCTTCATCTTTCTCATACTCACTATATGCACTCCTCTACTAATACTTATAGATCTTCAAACTAAATAACGCAAATCCCCGGAGAGAGACACTATAAAATAACTGAAATCAGTGGAATAATAATATCTTACACCTTAATAACTCGTGTTAAAATTACAAGCAGTTTATATATTTCATAGTACACGTGATCAATCGCGTGACTCGCACATCGCGTTTCCATAACATAATTCATCTACCTAACATACTAATACCAGAAACAGATACATACATTTACACTTACACTTACACTTACTAATTCCTAATAGTGATCTGATATACACCACGTGACACAAAACCTATACACCTTTTATCCCCTCCCTCACAAAACTAAATTAGCCAAATTTAATGGATCTTGGGGTGCTTTTTGGTGCGCTAGATACTTCTCTATCGCTTCATTACCTAACGAATACCACTGATCCTGAAGTGCATGAACTATGTGCAAGCGCCACGAGTCTATCGAAGAGAAGAATTGAAAAGGATGCTGTGGAGAAGATTTTGGCCGTGGATGGCTCTGTGTGGTCCGTAACATACCTGGCACCACGTGACGCGTACTGTGTCGGGCCTCCAGCTGGTCTTACGGCCAAGACCTTGAGTGGGTGTTTGGAACAGCGCAAGGTAGCATTCAAAAAGAAGCTTCGAAGAAATAAATTGGGAAAAAATGGATTGGACCCGGTAGATCTTCGGAAATTGGTGGCTGCTGGTGTTTCACGGGATCGTAAACCACATGACTCGCCGTCACGTGATGCGGCACGTGACAGGGTGTCCAAAGCAAGAGCTTCTCTTACCAAGACCTCAAGGCTGTTTACCCTCAAAGACGATAAAAATACATCAGGGCTTTCACTTCTCGAGCGAATTAAACTCAAAGAAAAAGCAAAAAAGAACGTTCAATCGCCTGAAGTCATCTATACTGCATATATTAACGGCAGGCTTCCAGAAGTTTACGAGATTCTCTACGAATTGGGCCGTAACCAAAAAGAAAAAACGTTACCGTTCCCCAAGGTCGTTTCGATGATCAAAGACTCCACCTTGGATTCCATAAGCGAAAAGGAAGCTACTGATATTCTTTCTTCTATATCAGACACTCTACCGAGCAAAGTGGTCATCTTATATGCAGGCGATATCAAAGCTCTCAAAGTTCAAGCATTAGATCGAGACCAAGACTTAGCTCATTTAGAAAAATCAAAGCCCAAGGCTTCTATTTAACTCTTATTAATCTTACTAGACTCTAACTCAATCTAAAGAATCTGACAAAGTAAAGACCGAAAAACAGAGAGTGTCTTGATCTGACAATCTTCAATCGACAATCTTTGTTTCTGACATCTTTCAATGCTAACAACTCCATCTTTCGACTAACATCTTTGCTGATATTTTCCAGCTGACAATCATCTCTGGGCAATATCAGCAGCGCCCGAGTTCATGAAAAAGTGTTTCAACACCACCTCGATCAACCACGTAGCACCCAAGTCAAGCACTATACAGCTGGTCAACTTGGTCTTGAACACCGCGTCCATGGGCACAAACTGCATGGCCTCATTCAACTCGGGCATGAACTCCGTGGATCCAATGAGTGCCAAACCGGCCACTCCAAGAAGTCCATAGTACATTCCCTTGTTGTCTCTGATACCTTCCTTAAATGGCAAACCAATGTAGTTCACGGCAAACGTCGATACCTGCTGGGCCAACTGGAGCAAGAACATTCCGGTGTTCAATAACGAAGGCGAGAACTTCTTCTCTAAGTCCACCTGCGCCTCTCTGGGCTCCAAAATGTAGATCGCCCTTGTGATGTACACCAATGTGAAGATGTGCACGGCAAACTGTCCCAAAATCGATCCCATGATGTACTTGTTGAAGATTCCATCCTGAGGTCTTTCCTTGCTCAACTTGTTGAGAGGTTTACCCCGAGAAATGGAGAAGAAACAAACCGAAAGCAAAATTCCAGAAACAGTAGACTGACCATCACCAAACTTGATTCCAGCCAAGTATAATACCGACAAGGAGTATGCAGAAATCAAGCAGTTCAAGGCCAAGATCTTGTACATCTGGATTGTCGACACCAAAGCACACCGACCCTGGCGAATGATATTAGTGACTGCCGAAACGTTGGCCAACTTGGACGTGAATGGGGCAGCCACAGAAGCATCTCCCAATTTCAAAGTAGGAACTTCATCTTCACCTTCAGCATCGTTCAAAGAGCTCAAGAATCCATCGGCAATAGAAGAAGCATTCACCTTTCCAGATTCATCCTTAACGAACTCAATGGGGAGAGTTTCTTTCTTCATGGCAAGCTCCACACTTTGCTTCATCTCAGGAGTGATTTCCACACCCCGTTTCTCCATGGTTGCCAAGTAGTGGGGGTTGTAAGGGCCTGGAGGGTAGCAGTGGGCAATGAGAGCAGGCACTGGAGGAGGAGGTCTTTGCCAGTTGGCCAAGAGTTGAGCTTGCTTGTGGTAAACAGTCTTCATAGTCTCGATCTTTCTGTTTTCGGCAATTTTCTTCATACCTTCTTCGGTACCGTTCAAAAGAGCCACTCCAATATGTGCCTGTTTCAAGGCTCCAACATCATTGGTTCCATCTCCGCACATAAGCGTATTGTAGCCCATATCCTTAAGCGAGGTCAAAATAAACTCCTTCTGTGCAGGAGACACTCTGGCATAAATCCATGCATGTTTTAACAATTCCATAACCTGTGGATGTTCAGTTAAGTTAGCCAAGGCGTATCCAGTCACACAAATATCGTATTTCTTGAACAAGTCGAAGTCAAGCGAATCCTTTGTCTTGAATGGAATCACCGTAGTCTCCTTCACGTTGCGCCACACCAAGTTGTGCTCCTCGTCGACTTCATGGTGCTCTTCAGGAGCGTCCAAAATAAGGACTTCTTTGGTAGTGATGGCCACTTCACCGGCCACGTGACACGCAGTCAATGGGTTATCTCCGGTAATCATCACACAACGGTGAGAAGACTCGTTTAACATCTGGATGGTTTCGACAGCATCATTCTTAAGAGGACAGTGGAACACAATAAATCCGGCAAAATGTAACTTGCTCTCGACGTTTTTCCGGTCGATTTTGGTCACATTGACATTCGTTTCCAAGTACTTGTATGCCAAAGCCAAAACACGCGATCCTGCTCTAGTGTAGGACTTAAAGCATTCCTCGTAGTTTTCAGGTGCATCCACCAACATAGAACGGATGGTTTCTGGAGCACCCTTGACAGCAACAAAGTTCTTATTGGGCACAGACGAAATCGAAGTAATGGCCGAGGATCTCTTCAAACTGGAAGAGAACTGAAACCGGCGCAACACCTTGATTTTCTCGGTCTTTCCATCAGATTTTCTCTCCACCACATCCTTAAAGCCCACAGTCCATTGAGCAGCCTTCAAAGTGGCTTGTTCCATTGGATCACCAACGACATCTCCATCGTCCAATTTTACCAAAGCATGAGCAGAACCCAAAACATGGGACGTGGACACAGGAGCTTCATCACACGAGATTAGACCTTCCTTCAAGCCAGCCAAACCCTCGAACACCAAGTCCTCTGCAGTCAAAGTTCCAGTCTTGTCGAAGCAACAAACATCGATTCTTCCAGCCAATGGAATACGGAATGGCTCGGTACAGTAAATAAAGTACTTCTGCAAAGCCGACAACGACGAGTTCACGGCCAAGGTCAATTCCATGGGCAACTCTGGAGGCACCACAGATGTGATGACAAGAATACAGTCCAAAATCAACTTAGATTGGATCCGACCCATTCTTGTGCCCTCCACCCAAACGTACCAAGAAGCAGCAATGGCAAACACTAACAAAAACAAAATGAAGTAGAAAGCTTCCTTGTTTCCCACGGAAACTCTTTCACTGGAGAAAATCATCATCCGGACCAACGAGCCCTGAGCAGTTTCAAACCCGGTCTTGCACACGTATGCCAAAGCTCCATTGTCAGGAGCAGCAGGAAGGTCGGAGTTGGTTGGAGCAGTAACTTGCAAAGCCATAGTACCTCCGTACAATAAGGAGTTCTTGTCCAAGCCCTCGGGCAGCAAGAACTCATCAGCAGGTCTCAACTTGATGGATTCCTTCAACAACGGAGTGGATTCACCGGACAACATGGCCTCGTTCATAATGGCAGTTCCATCCAAGAGCAACAAGTCACAAGGAATAGCACTTTCATCGTGAGTTCTGGTCACAGAAACAATGTCTCCTGGTAATAAGCTATCGGTTTGCATCTGCAGCCATTTTCCATCTCTGAACACGTAGATATCAAAAGGCTTGATACCCATACTCTGGAATTCGGTCATTGTAGTTTTCCGCTGGAAAACCGTGGTCATTTCAAAGGAAACCAACATAAACACGGAGAAAAGCGAGTAGTACCACTGTTCATCCAAAAACCATAAGGCCACACAGAAAAGCTGGAAGACGAAGAATGGAGCCACGGCATGTTCTTTAAACAAGTCAAGAAACGATGGAATCGGAATATCGAAACGGTTCAAGCCGTAATTACGGACCATCTTGGACAAGTCTCCAGACAAACCACGGTGGTTCTGGAAATAACCCAATTTAGGTAATTGGTCAATTGTAAACTCTGGAGGAGAAAACTTTTTCGTAGATTCCACAAGTAAATGACGTCTCTTTTGGTAAGAAAATGACACTTGTTTTTCAGAATTGGCAAAAATCTCCCTCTGGATCAGGCAAATCTCGCCCACGCCCGAGTTAGGAGCCGGAGTGATCTTCACATGCGAAGCCTCCTCAATGGTGGACACAGGCACATAGTCCATTTGTGCTTTAATATCAATGTTCCATTGTGGAATCAACATCACCAACAAGTGCAACGACACGAGCGCCATTATGTACACGGAGGTCCATTCGGAGCCCCCAATGTACTTATCATAGTGGTTAAGGTAAACCTGGAGAAACGCGGGGTAAATGATTCCAAAGGGCCACACATATAAACGAGAAGGCAATGGCTTCGGGGACAAGAGCTGCGCCGCTTTAATGGCGGGATTGTGTACAATCTCCGACATCTGGGGTGGTATGAAGCTGGAGAGACAGTCGAGAGGCGACTTGAAAAATGGGCGCTCCGCGCACAGGGCGCACATCGGTACACCACACCAAAAAAAAGGTAGATTTCCACATATACGAAAAGAATTCCCAACACTTCACGTTTGGTGAGCAGTAATAATTTAGATCCAGTAATATTCACTAAAATACTACTAAAAGGCTATTAAAAAACTACTAAAATGCTATCAAATACTATTAAAATACTACTAAAATACTACTAAAATACTACTAAAATACTACTAAAATGCTATCAAATACTATTAAAATACTACTAAAATACTACTAAAATACTACTAAAATACCACTAAAAGTACTACTCAAAAAACCAATTCTTTAAATAATATTAGGTGTGATGCTAGACTGATAAGATTAATGAATGAATAACTACAAACTTTTATGAGTATGCTAATTTTAGACCCATCACCTCCCAAACTATTATCTATTGTAGATAGTGCTTGTTAGTATAAGCATTATTTGTTACTATATTTTGTATTGATAGTACCGTATTTTATATTAGTATTGTATATAATATGATGTAGCATTGTTTTAATATTGATGTGTTACTGTATTAGTGGGGCACTGTTTAGTGGGGCACTATTTCGTGAGGTACTATTTTGTGAGGTACTGTTTTGTGAGGTACTGTTTTGTGAGGGATTTAGGTACTACTAAAAAATATGATAAAGTGTAGATACTGCGAAAATTGGTCCAGTGTAGAAAAACTGCGAATGTTCCAAAGGTCAATGAGAATGGTAATACTACTTATTGCGAATTACACATTGACTGCGAACTGACTGCGATTTTAATGATACTGTGAATTGATACTGCGAAGTGGTACTGCGAACTCAGAATGTGAGAATAGATACAACAATATAAAGTTGTAAACTGCAAACTGCAAACTGCAAACTGACAACTGACAACTGACAACTGCAAACTGACAACGGTGTTAAATTATTGTTGTTACATCAGGTACTCTGACATACTCTGGGGTTCTCTTAGATACTCTGGGGTTCTTTGAGGTACACTGATTATGTATTAAAATGTTATTTAAAACTATTCAAACCAATAATTCAATATGGCTCGTACCTATTCGCAGAGACTTTCAAATCAAATGGCATAAAAGTTCATACCAAAGTTCATACATTGAAGAATTTAATATTTTGATAATATCAAGTCTGAGGGATTGCCTCATATGTACACCAACATTTAAGAGTCTTGCAGTACCAATCAAGGCTCAAACCGGGACGGAACATGAGCTGGTTTCCTTTTTTTTTTTTTGCTTGGGGGTGTGTGGGGGGTTATGTGTATTGGTTTGTTTAATTTTACTAGTGTGGTTTGATTGATTTTGGAAAACACTGTATGTTCACTCGCTGATGGTTCTCCAGAAAATAGATTAAGGATACTTGAGTAGTTGACCTTAGGATTACCTGTTCATGCGGTCGTTGCTATAAGTTTGCGAGAAGACTCTTCAAATTGCATCCTGGTGCCTCGTGCCTCGTACAATGATGACAGAGGACTTATTAGGATTAGACGGACACTACAAGAGGTCGAGAACTATAAATGGTGGATGTATCTTTACCATAACTCCATGGTGTACCTGACTCATCTAGTACCGACGCTATTAATAGCTATATAACTAGCAATACTAGAGTAGTAGCACTGGTACTAAACTCGACTAACACTCAACTACCCCATACTAACACTCATACAAGTAGTAGTAGTAGTAGTAGTAGTAGGTATTATAATGACACCAGCAGTTGTAGTAGGTACTAATAGTTGTAGTAGTAGTAATAGTGTAGTAGGTACTAATAATAATATTAATGGTAGTAGCAGTAGATGGTATATACGATTTAGTATACAATGCATGGTACTTAGCAAACGTATAAAGCAGGGAAAGAACCGTCTTCCAGGTTAGTGAGATGAAAAAGATCATATCGAAGAAACAGGCTCATTTGCAGAAGAAGGACGATGAAGCCAAGCAAATGTTGAATAAGATGATTGTGCAGCAAAACAAAGCTGAAAGGAAACGAGAGTTTTCGGTTGCAACGCAAGTTGAATTGGAGAAACAAGAGGTAGAGATAAACTCCCGCAGAAGTCTTGCTATGAAAGAACTTCAGCTTGCTGAGTCAGCCGTCCTTGAAGCTCAACGAGGAGTCCAGAACATCAAGAAGCAGCATCTTACTGAAAAAATTTTGGAGAGACGTGCAGTTGATTGTCAGGAAAGATGACTTCATTTATAGCATTGTCACCTTTGAAAGTGAGACACACTTGACTCCCGAGAGACGCAAGTACATGGAAGCCACATACTTAGCCCGTCCCGACTATAAATACGAGACGATTGACCGATCAAGTAAAGCCTGTGGTCCGTTGTTTTTATGGGTGACCGCTCACTTGAGGTGCTCTACGATTTTGGAGAGGATTGGGCCTTTACGAGAAGAAGTTGACCGGCTCGAAGCTTCCGCAAACAGATCTAGAGCTCAACTTATAGCTATTGCTCAGATGATTGAAGAATTGGCCCTGAAAATACAATCAAATGTTTGTGTAGGTAAAGAACTAGTACTTATGGAAAGTATATAGTTTATTTCCTTCAACTTACCATTCCCCTACTAAAATAGACTCCTCTATTTTACTCTTCTTTTTCGTTCACTCTCATGTGTAATAATATTATAATACTTTCAATACTTTGATTTAGGTGAATTCAATTTTTTTTTTTAGTCACTCTGCCTTTACGTATTAGAAATGGTGTGTTCTTGGAAGACAGCCTAAGAATATAAACTATGGTGAACCAGTACAAGTATAGAAACTATATCGTAAAGCATAACAGCTTAAAAAAACATAACATTTGGTAGTGATATATAGAGGATTGTTTAAGTAGTAAGTGTGGAGAATACAAAGTTAGCAGTTTTATGGCTCAGTTTATGGTACAGTAGTATTTGGTACATCCTGTGGTGTACTTACTGTAGAGTACTGAAAGATTAGTAAAGTACTTATGTATGGATCACGGTAATTTAAAGTACATTAGTATACATGACTGTATATTACAGTAGTGTGGAGTACAGTAGTGTGGAGTACAGTAATAGAGAGTAATAATAGTAGTATAGGATAGATTACAGTTGTCTGCAGTACAGTATACTGGTTGTAGATAACTAAAGAGGAAGGTAGAAAATAGCAGTAGATAGATACTAAAACTACAACTGTAACACCAAACAATAGTAGTAGAAGTAAACAGAACGGACTATCCCTGGCAGAAAAGAATTGTTAATTCTATATATCATAATACTAGTCAGCATGTTGTTATAAAACAGCTTTTAAAACATGACTTTGTTAGAAGCACACCAAAATTATGGATACAGTAGAGTGGATGGAGTAAAGTGGATGGAGTATTATGGATACAGTAGACTGGATACAGTATTATGGATACAGTATTATGGATACAGTATTATGGATACAGTATTATGGATACATTATTATGGATACAGTAGACTGGATATAGTAGAGTGGAGCAGTATCGGGCATTATTATTTGGTACATTCGGTGGAGCACAGTTGGTGGAGTATGTATCACAAAGTACAGCAGATTTCACTAAAATACAGTATTATAAAACATGCAAGTTTAGAGTACATTGAGTACTAGAAGGTTATAGTGGTTTTAGAATATCATAGTAGAGCAGTAGAGAAGTATACGGTTTTAGATTATTCTAGAATATGGTAGAGTATAGTAGAGTGCTAGTTCTGTTTATAAGAAAAACCCCCCAGAACAATCTCCACTTCCACAATACACTATAAAGCTGTTTTATACCGAAGTATATATGGTTACCGAATTGAGCTATTTCCGGAACCTAAGTTTGCAATTTCCGAAATGGATCCCACTTCGATTGCGTCCGAATTGCGTCCGAAATGAGTCTGGATTTGATCCAGAATGGGTCAAGATTAATTCCGAAATGAATCCGGAATGGATCCGGAATGAATCCGAACCAAGTCCAAATTTAGCATTTTTTGGCTTATCTTCGACTTAATTACCCAATTGGGCCTTCAATTAATCTCTCCAGTTGTCTCATGCATCTATTCTGCGCATGCATAAGCTCTGTAATTTACCTCTGCTGGAGCGCTCGCCAGCAGAGCAAAAAGACGTGGGTCTGTGGCATATCAATATGACACAGTGAAATTGTGCCCAGCAACTTCGATACTCCTTCGTATTCGTGACCCAAACCTCTTCAACAGACTTTGGATCTTTTTCCCCCCACTTTGAACTGCTAATACTTGAGGTGCGAACCTACTGCTCGACCACTGGACATCACTAAGACTCAAACGCTTATTCAAACACTCCACTAGACTCGATTGCAATCGACTGAAATCAACTTTAATCCATTGGACGCCACTAAGACTCAATTCAGATTCTTTGGTATTTGAGATTGTCACACGATAATTAAGTGATCTGAATCTGTTTCCAGAAACTCACTTTGATCCACTACTCAGACCAAAACCTGAACCATAAAAAACCCAAACCAAAAGACTATCCAATTGGACTAGACTTTGAGAAAAAAACACTGAAACTTGAACCTCCAGCTTGGGATTTTGAGTTGAACTTAAAGATCGAAATTGAGTTTCCCGATTTGGCTTAAATCTTGACTTTTGACTGGTTGAAATTCGAACAAAAAACTCTCGGGACATCCTTGATTCTGGAACCACTCAACACTCACACAATTAGACTTTTTGATCAGACTAGACTAAAGCCAAATTGCTACCATTTCATTAGCGAGTCTTCAACCATTAGTCCTTGAACATTGTGATCTAATCAATAGACCATAAGTCCTTTGATATCAAATTAATCTTGACCTCCAGATTGTTTCATTATCACTCCCCAGAAACATCCAGATCCAATCACACAGTGTGGATTATTGACAACAACTGACTTTTTTCCTTTTCTTTGACTCAATGACTCATTGCCTTGCATACGAGTTTGAGACGGATTCGTCTCCGTCGTTTTCTCTGTACCCTGCTTCAACAATTGACCTTGGAAGCGAAGATTTCGCCGGGTTCATTGAGATCTATAGCGGGAGTGAAAGCTCTGCATTCGGCGATTTCGCTGCCACTATCGGAACCAATGGGCGCCGCGGGCTCCTCGCGCATATCAAGACGCTCTGGAAAGCCATTTTCGAGCACTTCAACTCGGTGGCCAGACCCAACCGTCAGCCCCAAGAAACTCGCGGCTACATTATTTGCATCGAGAAAAAAGGAACCTTCAAAACCTGTATCGAGAGGGTGTGCAAGAGAAAAGTCCGCTGCAAGAGCATCGAACTCTGTGGGCCCTGTGAGCCACTTTTGGAGACAGTCAACGATGATGAAAATGAGCCGGAAAAAAGCGCCCGGGATCTTGGAAGTCTGCAGGATGACCTTGAGATGGAAATCAATGAATTTACTGAATCCACTCAAATCAACGATTTCACACAAATCCAAATTGCCGATCTTTTCCTTGATTCGCGTTTGGACCATATTGACCCATTCCTCCAACGCATGGAGCCTAACTTGTATACCGGCCACGACAATGTGGAGCAGCTGACTGAAACCCTTATTGATACTCCCAACATGGGTGTGCAGGCGCACCCCAAGATCAACCCCCGGGTAACCGGGCTTCAAAGAAGAGCTAACTCAATAGTTTGATCTCGCTTTATACCTAGACAATAATTCAAGAGCTTAATAAACATGGAATCGTAGTAGTAGAACCACTCACGAATTAGGCCGAGCAGAACTGGAGACACTGTAAAACACTCTAGAAAATTAGATGACCAGAAGAAAAATAAACAGAGGAAGTAGATCACCACAAGAGCTAGATTGCCAAAGGAACTAAACCACCAGAGGACTTAACCACAAGAACTAGAAGAGCTAGAGTTTGTAAGTCAGGAATGAATATCTGAGATATCTGGAACAAGTGCCTGAGTATCTAAATGATAATGCCTTGTGGACATTCTGAAGAAAAATGGGGTAATGGTTTATCATGCCCTGATTATCCCACATAAAAAAAGAGATACGTTCACCTAAAATGTTAGAGCTTACCCAGAACAATCGACAGTAATTGTTTGGAATTCAACAGACATATCTGTCACTGTATAAGCAATAAAAAAAAACCGAGGACTGTGCTAATGAAAAGGACTCGATAAAGCTATGCAAAGCCCAAAAGTCAACTGATGATTCGGCCTTGTGAAGATTTTTTAAAGAAAATAAAAAAGAGACTCTGTAAAGACTTGAATCCTCTTTGTCCAGATAATTTGACAGAACATTCTGAAACAGAACCAGGCCCAATCAGCCTTCTAGATTTCTCATCCCAGTAAGGACTATATAATAAGGACTAGTCTAATAAGGGCTAGGGCTTTGAATAAGGACTTAAGTGTATTGATCCATATCCTGCATTCTCGCAGTACGAGCCTAAAATATAAAAAAACAAAATATTCGAGCACTCAGTTTAGTCTGGGGAGAATCCGCTGTTATATATTCTGGGGGGATACGCAATCCTGCACGAACATGAAACATCCGTGACCATCATACAGGTATTACCCCCCCCCCCCCCCCATAACTTAATCTTCCAGTTAAAATTATTCCTTTAATCAATGGTGGGATGCAGTTGAAAAAATTGGATGGAAATATTTTTATTTCGTATTTATTTGGTACTGAAAGGTGCTCAAAGAATTCCATAAGTACACATGTACTGCATATAGAGCTTCATATGAATATAATCAATTCCATAAATTCAAGGTTTTGAATTTTTTTTTGTTTGATAATTTACGAATTTCAAAGATCAGAAATAGACTATGATTTTCTCTCTCTTTTTTTTTCTACATAGTCGAGACTGAAACAACTGAGACGGTTACATTATTCTTATTACGTCAGGTACTCTGTGTTAGATCCACCATATGCAGGACCTTGCCTATGAAGATATTATGAAGCCTCTCAGTCTGAATATGGTTACAATGGTGATACGGCGTTTGGCCATCTATGCACGAAGTGCTCCGATGGCTCCTTTCGAACATTCCAGAATAATGCTTCCCATTGTTCTGGTGGAGAGTTTTTTCGGTCACACGTTTCTCTCAAAGGTATATAAGCCACTCCAATTCCTCTCGTGAGGAACCATCAACGAATATAAGAAGTTAGGCATAAATGTATTAGAAGAGCATAACACTCTATTTTTTATGTGTGTGTTTGTTTTATGTTGATGATTCCTTAGAAAAACGAAGCTGAGCTATTTAAGTATTTGAAAAAACGCTTTGCTTAGTCAACCGGTTTTTTCTAGGTGATTTGTTTTTCAATACTCACCGTAGAGTAAAATTATATAAACATCCATAAAATAATGTCCTGCACATAATTGAAAATAGGGCTTTTTACACTATACAGTGTTGTATAAAATTATTCAAACTAGGGGGCCAACAAGTTTGGAACCAGAACTAGCCAAAATATCCAACCCAGTAATTCAAAAAGGGTCTTACTCCTTCACAAAGTCTTTCACACCAAATGACATAACGTTTCAAACACCAACTAAACGAGAATTCAGTAATCTGAGATCTTAAATCTCGAGGCTGGTTTGAATGATATTGAAAAATACTGTACAATAATGTATAAGGGGTGGGTTTTTGGTTTAAAAGACCGTGCAAAGGGGGAAAAAAACTTTCTAAACTATTGATTTGTTTAGTTTTGCTAGCTCTGATTCAAAACATTTGGTCGTCCTGATTCAAAACATTTGGCCGTCCTGATTCTAAACATTTGGCCATCCTGGTTTGAATAGTTTTGAAAAATATTGTGTATGTATACTATGATTTCTGATTATTTAGAGTTATGGTTGACCTTAAATAACACATCTCACAAATTGTTCTATAAAGAGTATCACATCTGATCAGACAATATAGTTTACATGTACGATTAAAAAGCTATATGGTGCGTGGATGAGGATGACTTTATATTTCAGCTTTTTCATTCGTGTATCAATACATTCTATTCATAGATATATTTGAAGCATTTTTGTATATACAGCTTACTTTAAAGCGGTATATAAGTCCCAATGTTATCAATCTCACACTAATATATCTTATTAATTATGTTTAATTATATCATTAAACTAGTCAAAATTAGAAACTAAAGTAGGACCCTAGTATAAAGCCTTAATATGCTCAACCGCATCAAATTTGTATCATTTGTAAAGTTAAAGTTCCATGTATATGTGAGCTCCAACAATATATGTAAAAAAAACCGTTCTAAAGCGACCCACTGTTTCCCATAAATACCATAAATACTATTTTTTTTTTTGATTAAATCTAGTACAATAATGTAAAGTCTTTTTCAAAAGAATTCAAACCAATCTCTAGATTTAAGAGTACAGAATCTTGAATTTTAATGATGGTTAGTTTGTAAAACATTATGTCATTTGATTTCAAAGACTCTATGAAGGGGTAAAAAACTTTTTGAGTTATTGGATTGTTTAATTTGCCTAGTTCTGGCTCTAAGCATTTTGCCCCCCTGGTTTGAATAGTTTTGAAAATCATTGTATATGTGTATCTAAAGTCCAGTATATTAGAATCATGGTCACGTGATACGGTTCAGTAAGAAAAAGCCATATAAGTTTAAAAGTTTACGCCAAATAAATGACCAAGGTCTTTTTTTTTGTGATGTAATCTTGATGTTTTGGTCTTCTTTTGTAATGTAAAACTTCTGGATTTTACCCATACTGGAGACAAAAAATACTGGGACCAAAGAAAGCTGCTGGGTGTCTGATCCTGTATATTACCTTTAATTAACAATACCTATTTTTTCAAGTGAAAAAAATAACAAAAAAAACAAAAAACTTGGGTCGTCGTATATGTCTGACTACCTAAATTCATTAGCTCGTTCTTCTTTTAGTTATCATATGTCTCATTACTACCGTACTTACCTGATCTTTCCCCAAGGCTTTATATGCCGGTCTTATTCATGCATTTCAATAGCCAACTTCCCGTAAATCCTCCTATCAACCATTTCGTGACAACTGCAAATACCTTGACATTGTTACAATTGTTTCAAGGAGAAATTTGTATAGGACCTGATACTTGAAAAGGTAGGTTTGCTTATAGTGCATGAGCCTATATGCCGGATATATAGTAAAACTCGTTTCAGAGAAAGTTTCCAAAACCAACAGTCCAAATAAATATACTCCAAATGACATAATTTGTGCTTAGTTACAATACCCAATTAATAAACCCTGCATAATGTCAAGATTTTATGTAAAAAAAAAAAAAAAAACAACGACATACGAAGCATCACGTGACCAGACCCGCATTCACGTGTTCCCCCCCATGAATCATACCATCTTCATGGCGGACCCCACAGTTCTCCAGCCATTCATACGGGCCAATTCGTGGCTTGAAGAATACCCAGCATTTAAAAATATCGTTGAAACCTGCACAGAAGCCCGAAGTGATCTCTTTCAAGATGTCAACAATCTTATTCTTGGTTTGAACCTTGTAGATTTCGAGGATCCCACAAAAGGCCAAGGACCTATTGATCCCCAAATTCAAAAAGGTCATGTTGAAAATCTGGAAATTCCAGACCAATCAAAACGTCCAAATAGTCAATTGACCAATTTAGGAAATAGTCACTTAAATACTCAATTGGCAGGGAATTCATTGAATAGTCAATTGGGACACGTGGAAACTGGCAAGTTGAACAAGTTGACTCATTTGGAGCCCCTAAGCAGACCTCCACAGACATCCATTTCTGATGTTTCTATCGTGACCAAAGTCACCAATATGGATGGGAATTACCAGCCAATCAGAGCGCAGAAGTCAAGACGCAGGTTCAGTTTCAAATCTCTTCTGGCACGTGGCAAAAATTCGTCCAAAACTGAATCTCCGATTCCTCATGCACTTTCAGCACCTCTTGAAAATGAAACCAGGACGTTACGGCAAAAAAGAAGCTCGTTGGTAAGCCAGACACTCCCGCCTTATATACAGGATCAGTTGAATAAAGGTCCCACCCGAGAGAATTGGAGTCAAGAAGGAGTTGATGAGGACCAAAGAATGGATTTCAAGGGTTTCAAAGGGCCGGGAGGATCTCGTAAGGGATACGGGGCGACTATAGAATCACGTGTTTCGATGGCACGTGATACCAGTGCAGACCAGAAAGGCAAAAAAGACAAACGTGAAGAGCTAAACACAGAGAAAACAGATATCAATTTGACCGATGAAAGAATAGATGAGAAACCTACGCCGTTGGATTCCAGAATCCACAACCTACTCTCGAATTCAACGTCGTTCCATTTACATGCCGGACCGGGCAGCGGTCACGTGCCGCACAAAGAAGCAGGATCGCCGATTTTGGAAACTGAATTGGAGTATATTCTGCCAAATCTGTTTACTAAGTCCATTGAATATTTGGACCCCAGCTATTTAAATTCTGCTGACTTGTCTGCAGACGAAAACGACTATGATAATGGTGAAGGTTCGAGTTCTATCCACGATGACGAGCTTTTCTTTCCGAAAATCCTGGATTCATGAGCTGGCTCATGGAAAACCATATACTTTCAGCTGAGGTGTTTTGGACATATACCAAGGTGATACTGGTAAGTCTGTGCTGGTGTTTATATGCAGGAATCCATCTATCTATCTATCTATCTATCTAAATGAAAAAAAAAAAAATATCATGAACTACTCCTTCAACTAATTTTTATTTGAATTAATGTGGTTTCAATATGGCCAGTCTTTAGAATCTAATATTAGGTGGTCTTTCTCATGGTCTCATGACATTGGTGTACCTTGATTTCTTCTAGTATGTGGAGAAAAAAAAAAGGTTACCTAGGTTGGAACTATAGGAGGTATTCCTCAGTTATCTCGTAACCCCATAAGATCTTGCATCCTAGTATTCTAATAACTTGCAGTAATTTCTAGAAATGCTTAGTTTTATGGTAATCTTTAAGTACCTTCGAGTACTCTGGTGAACTTTCAGTTTCTTCTGGTACCCTGAATTCTAGTACTCAAGTGGTTTCCACTGAATCTTTAGTGATCTTCGAGTACTCTAATGATTTCTCAGCATCCATAAGTAATCTTGGATGATCAATGATCTCGTGATCCCATAGTACTTTATCAACCTCTAAGTACCATTTAGTAATCAGTGATCTAAACCATGCTAGAAACTTCTTGAATATCCTGATTTCAAACTGAGTTGTTTCGGTTATCTCTTATCAGAACGACGACATCATCTCATAAATATTCTTTGATTTCACCATCAATCTCCTTTAGACGAGGGTTTTTATGGGTTGAACAAGAACTGGATGGGCCTTGTTCAGACCTTTTTTTCTCGAAAGGGAAGACCAACATTGTTTCATGGGGTTTTTATTAGATGTAGACATGTTAACATGCACTATATTTGGAAATGTACCGGTTTCTCATGCTCAATAAACTTCTGATATCTGCTTATAATCCAGCAGCATCTCTGTAATGATGGAGTATCTTCTTGTACTCTGCTTATGTAGTAAGTCCTTTGGGAATGTAATGGTCAAATATTTGGGAAGGGGATATTGGTGTGTATGGGCACTTTTTCCAAGACTATTAATAGACAGAAACGAACTATTGATGCCCAATTATTTAGATTGACCGGTTGTTTTTTTTTGAGAACGTGGAATTCTTTGGCTTGTATGAATCGATTGTGTGGAATATTTTGATGATATTTTGATGGTTCTGCAATTGTTTCTGAAATAGAAAAATATTTCTACCTTCATAAATCTTAGTGAATTCTTCAGCTTCTTTAGCTTCTTAATGACTTGGTAGTTGTCGGTAGTAATTCGTATTTCTGGATGACTTTTTCAATATTCATCTTCCAACATTATTATGATTATATCTTGATAGGCTCTGCGTAATTGACTGTCAATTAGAAAGCCTCCTGTAATGCTTATGACTTCTTCTTCTCTTCTTCTCTCATTAAATCCCACAAATCCCATTCTGTTCTTTATTTTTCTATTGTTTTACCTCATTTGTCTTCTCTTCTCTTAGAGAGCCTCGGCAACAAGATTGGTAGTGGTGATTGCGTACTCATACACAGCCATGGAAATGGCACTAGTAGGTGCGGTTTTTATCAAGCCAATAGTAAAGCCCCTGTAGAAGCTTGCAGGTCCATAGGTCTTCAAATGGCTAAAAAAGAGTTCTGTGGCCTTGTTATTCTTGTAGACCTGCATCCGCTTCCTCAAAGTGTCCATTGGAAAAGTAAGAGCTTTTGCTGTGACTCCGGCCACGAGGCCACTCATAGCCTCCACGCCCCAAAGTTGAAAGTCTGTCTTTTTTTCTAGATCTTCAAATGCAGTTCGTGCCAAGGAATATGACCAGAAAAAGAACCCCGAACTCGCAAGCATGGATACGAGTGTTGGCCTAATTCCTATAAAGAAACCGTTTATTCCTTGCTCTTTTAAGACTCGCTTGCACGTGCCTGACATAGACAAAAATGTTTTTGTGTCGTTGGCAGCCAATTGTGTCCTTAGCAAGTCAAAAGGGTACGTTATCACCGTACTGACCATTCCCGTAGCACATCCTACCAAGAATGAATGAGTAGGAACACTGAGGGAAAAGCCACTGTTTTCCTGTATCTGAAAGAACTTCTTGTTAAACACTGAATACGCTGTAAATTGTGTTCCACCATAAAGAATGTAGAGAAGTTCTGCAGGCACATTTCCTTTCCACAAGGCCTTAACACCCTCATTTTTCAAAAGATCCATAACTATCTGAGTCCCTTTTAGGTGCTCGTGACGCATCAGCAGTAGTTGGAATCGAATCTTGATGGTGTCCAAAGGAGCTGCCACTGCCCTGAATGTTAGTACCAAGGATGATATGACTGTGTCAGATTTTTACCAGTTCTGTTTCTTTGACTGATTTTAGACATACCTGGCTATGGCGCCGGAAATGGAGCCGGCAATGAGACTTTGGACTGGCGAGATTTGGGATCCTCTTCGGAGATGGTCTTCCCGTTCATGTGATTTAGTCATGTGATGCAATCAATGTTCCAATATCAATGTTCCAATATCGATGACTGACTATGACCTGTTCAGTTGCAATTTGAATGTTTGATTTCACAGCTCAAATTCAATCAATGTTCTGTTCATCGATTTCAAAGTTTCGATGTTTAATGTTATGGTGTGGGTGAGTGATGCTAGTTGTGCATATAGTGTCCGGGACCAACTAGTGTTTCAGCTGAGCTTCGGGCAAAATTATGGTTTCCATACTCGCAAATCCAAATTGATTTTCAGAAATTTTGGATTCATATCCGGTAATTTAAGACTAACCGATTTGTTTTCATCAGGTTAGCCGGTCATTTGGTTTGGGTGTGTAAGTTTCTGCAGCACCGGATCTGCAGTAGTGAGATTTGCTCGTTGATAGCCGCGAGCCAAGCCGTTGTGTTTCCAAATCCCAGGATAGCTTAGATTCGAATAAGATTCAAGGCAGACCCATATATACAGTCTGAAAGAAACATTCCCAAAGAGAGAGACTGAATAACCTAAAGTTCTGGCCCTAGAAAGATCCTAGACTGATCCTGACAACCTCAGATATTAAATAAGCTCAGTTCTAGTGAAGCTTATGTTCAGATAACTTAGCTTCCATAAATCTCGATAAATAATCCCAGATTTTGGAGTCTTAGGTTAATACGAGCTCTTGCTAACCTAATTCCCGGTTAATTTTGTCTCAGTTTCCCACAGGCTCCGTCGAATTTCTAGACCGATACTTTATCCTCAAATAGATCCATATTTCTGAGATTTGCCGCCATGCAATGAAACGGATCCACCAATTAGATGACATTTCTGCCCAGAAAATCCGCTCCCATGCCCATTTTGATGGCCTTCAGGCTATTGCCCAGGCTTTAATACAAAACAGCATTTGTGCTGGCGCAACCAAGGTGACTGTCAAAATCGACTTGAAGTCCCTTAGTATATGCCTCGAAGATGATGGAAAAGGAATAGAAAGGAATAAGCTTTTGTTGATTGCTGACTGTGTATCACATGACGGGCACCTAAAACAGACTAGATATGGCAGTGGGTACATTGTGCAGGACAACGAAGAAAACGAAAGCAAAAAAATGGGAGATTTGGTTCCCTATTTATCCTCCTCGGGTCTGAATCTGAATTGCAGCCCCTCGTATTTGGAAGGAGATCCGAGGGCCATGGCTACAAGTTACGAGCGCACCCAATGCAAGAGACATTCAGCGTCCGAATCATACAGCAGTGCTTGCAGCGGCAATTGTAGTGAGCGGGAACTGGGTCTCACAGAAGCGCAAATTCAGCTGGTTGAAGAAGCGCAAACGCATTCGGATACATTTCTGATTCGGGATGGCTGTAAAGCAGCCCTCCTTCCAGTGGGGTATAAAAGAACCTCCACCCGCACCATTCTTGGCCTATGTTCAAATTTTGTACTAGCATCCGCCACCCATAATGAACCTGTGGGTGTGGTATTCAGCTCAAGCAATCCTTCTTTGGTGGATGTATTGACGGATTTCTTCAAGGTCAGAATCCCATCAAAAGGGACTATTGTGATTTTGAGTCGATTATTTGCCCATTTGCCTGTCCGTTCCAAATATGTGAAAAGGAACCTCACAAGGGAGAAGTTGGAGAGGGATTTGAAGAGAATGGTGTTCATTGAAAGTGTGGCAAATCCGTCACTTGATGTCAGGGTGGGGTTCATGGAGCAGAAACAAGTGGAGTGGATTATCAGTTCCATAAATTCACTGCTTCAATCCCTTTTTCTTAAATTTTTTGATGGGCCGGACTCAAAAAAATTTAGTCGTGGGCTTGAACTGACCGGATTTGCGCTTGAAGGGGCCATGTGTGTTTCAGATCAAGGCATGCAGCTCGTTTTCCTAAACGGGGTACAAGTGGCGCTATCTCAGAAGCAAAATGCATCGTTATCGACGATACTCAAAACCTCACTTGGCGCCAAACAAGTCTCCTACTTCATCAGCATCAGTGAACTGTGTATGGATGATATTCTGTGTATTTGGCAGGCTGTACTACAAACTGTGCAGGATATATTGAGTTACAAGTCCAATCCGCTGCCGAAAAAGAAAAAAACTCCTCTTTTACCTCTCCTTGAGCATGGCTCCAAGTACTTCCTGGGCGAAATATCCATTGATGAACGAGACATCGAGGAGTCCAGGTTGAAGATCATATCGCAAATAAAAAGCCTGTTCATTTTGGCCCTGAGCGGGTTAAAATTACTAGCGATTGATCCTCATGCATGTGATGAACGAGTCAGGCTCGAAGACTTTTTAAAAGAATTTGTTCATATGGTTGCAAATCCTGCCGTTGACTTGCGTATAGCGCTAGAAGATCCATTGGAATTTTCAGTGACTGAAAAAGATATCGAATACTTTCAAAAATATCATGCAAACTTTATTGCTTTTGGAATCGACTACCGCTTTGAGGCCAATGCCCTTGTTGTCACCCACCTCAACCATTACCTTCAGAGGACATCTGCTATACATTTGAAGCAGCACATGTTGCACCATTTTTCCAAGAAAATAAATTCTTCTCAAGACATACAGGCTGCCTCCAATTGGATCCTTTCCATAAGAAGTATCCCAGAATACATTTTTGATGCCATTGCTCTGCGTGCCTGTCGTCTGAGTGTGAAATTTGGCCGGAATCTCACTACACAGGAAATTCACCATATTATTGATTCCTTGCGGAAGTGCCAGTTACCGTTTCAATGTGCACATGGGCGGCCAACAATCTTGCCCCTCTGCAATGAACAAATGGAAAGTTTTGATTTAGATCAAGTTACATAAAATACGGTGAAATTGGGTTGGTTTCGGTGACGTTTCATAGTGGTTCATGTCGTATTCCTGTACACAGCGCGCACCACAACAAAAATTGTCCTGCTCAAGTTATCTTCAATCCAAAATGCCTGATTCCCCATTTTCTGAACATTTCTATACAGGCAACGAGTCGTATTCGGCCGAAATCAAATCTGCCATTGACGGAATCTCCGGGCCTCCAAAAAGAATGCCAAACGACCTTGTCAACGATGCTCGGGTGCATAATATGCAGATCCCAAGCGATGCCAATATGGCACGTTCTGAGTTCCAGGCTTTTTCAAGCTACTCAAGCATGGCTTCGGCGAAAAATAGTCGTGAAATTGCTGCCAGAGATGCCCTTTTTGCCAGGGAAAACAAAAAAAGAGCCAGTGAAGATATCTTATTTTTCAAGTCGGTATCCTCAAACGGTGCCACCATCCTGAAAGATTACCTTCCTCCTCCGTTGCCTCAAACAAGCCGCAATCCCATCATCATATCCGAAGAACGGGTTAAAAGTGACTATATTGATGAACTTAGTGACGATGATGAAAACGACTACTCCGCAAAAACTGCATCGGGGCAGTGGACGAGTCCAGTGGTGAAAGAGGCGCTTCGAAGACAAGTGAGCAAAGAAAAGCAGTTCAAGAATTTCTGGACCAATGTGGCCCGTCTTTTCACTTTGCACTTGACGCTCTTATTGGTGGACTACTGCATAAAGCTTTACAACGTCAAATACTACGATGTCAACACCGTGTACCGAAACACGTGGTGGACCCGAATGCAGGCTACAACCATTGCCGGATACGCCACATTCTGCATTCAAAAGGCATATTCCCATGTGGTTCATTTGCAGTGGATTTTGGTGGCCGTGATCTTCATTAACCTCTTCAAGCTTCTAAAGCCTCAGGACCAATGTTGGGACTTGCCTCTTACGGAATCACAGAGGAAACTTATCGGTCTCTCGAGTCTGGGCCACAATTCTTCGGAAGATGAGCAAGATAGTGCTTTTGTTTTGAAACAAAGGGCTTTTGCAAATCATACTTCCAGCCCTTTGGTTGTGCCCAAGTATCCAAAAACAAACAAGTCCTCAGGAATCATTCATAAGGTCAGAGATGTGGATGTGGAGGATGAGATTGCATTGCAGAACATCATTCCACGCCGAAGACTAGTGCATCAAAATGAAGGCTTATAAAATCAAAACGAGGTTTAGTGAAGAGTTTTGATTTGATCTTCGACTTGCTATTGCATATGATTGAATGAAATAATGCAGAATTAAGAATCGAGAGGCTCAGATGAAAATATGATTCTCAGATCAGAATAATGGAATATTGGCTTTAACTTCTGTGATATGACCCCAATCACCTGAGTTTGGAACATCGATGACAAATCATTTTGTCATGATCATATGAAGCCAAGACTTTGGTTTGTCTATTCTGTTGGGTCGCTTGATTATATGCAGGATATCTTGGTTCCCATGTGCGCATGGACAGAGGCACGGGTTTGGGGCCAGCTCACATGCGCATTGTGGGGTAAACACATGAAAATTCAATTTACTCTACCTCAGTCAAATTGAACCTTATTTTCATTGTGCTTGAATCGAGCTAAACCAATTTGAGTTAAATTGAATTGAGTTTGCGTGAATTGAGTTAATTTGAGATCAAGTCATTGGTGCAATTTTAACCTGAAAACACTGAATCGATCATTCAATGACTAAGACAGTCATAGATTTTGAAGAGGCCTTCAGAGTCCGCAAAGTCAACGATTTCACGTGGGAAGGTATACACCCTCTCAGATTGCCCATTGCTGGAGCCAGGGGAACGTATGGAGGCCATACATTTGCACAGACGCTTTTAGTGGCCATGGAATCGGCGCCAGGATACGTTCCCCATTCTGTGCATTCCCACTTTCTCCGGGCAGGAAATGCCTCCATTCCTTGTACTTATAACGTGGAGATGCTTCTTGACACTGAAGATTTCTGCAAACGTCAGATTAAGGTGATACAGAAAGATAAGGTTTCATACATTGCCACATTCTCTCTCAAAAAGAGAAAGGCCAAATCCGAGGGTGTTGAGAAGCAGTGGAACCTTAAAATTGACAGAGGTGTAAAATCAAAGAATGAGCTCAATGTCAATTATGTTCATGAAGTCCCGGAATTCCAAAAAAAGTACCCCGATCCGGCTCAGCTTCACCAGTGTTACCATACCGATTTCATCAACAACGCATATTCCGATGAATTCCTTGACTACACATTGACACCAGAGGAGGAGCACACAGCGCCCAGCGAACGGTGGATCACGCTCTGGAGCAAACTTCACCAGCCGCAAATAAAACAGTTTGAAAACCCCATCTTCAACTTTGTGGCCTTGGCAGATCTTTCAGATGCAGCCATCCTCACCACCATGGCACGTGCGCTTCACATGGAATGGAACCCGACGAAAAACAATCTGGTGCAAGAGTTTGACGAAAGCAAGGATGCACGGCGCATGTTGGATGTCACGCTCAATGCACTCCACATCTTTCACTATGAGGCCATGTCACTCGACCACAATATGTATTTTCACGTGGACGACTGGGATACTTTTGACGTTCTCAATGAGTATTTGACGTTGAGTTACCAGTATACGATTTCAAGCAATGCTAGAACATTGGTGCGGGGGCATTTTTATACTCCAAAGGGGGAATGTGTGGCAACGTTTGTACAAGAGGGTTTGACATTTATGAGGCCTGGGGTTCCTGCTTCAATGGGTGAAAGGTACAGGATGTGAGAGAATTGAAAACAAACAAAAAGAGGGGAAAAAAAATCGGACAAAGAGAAGGTGACCAGAAAGGGGAATTAGAATTGAAAAATGAATGTTTTGGAAGAAAGAGATCAGACAATTTAATTGAAGGGATGATAATGAAAGGGTGTGTAGAATGGGGGGTTATGTGCAGGTCTGACCAGAAGACTATCTCATATCAATGCAACCCAACATTCCCAAATTAAACACCCTTCGAGCCCAACAATAGGAGGGTCTATATCCAGTCCAACATTTTCAAGTTCTATACCAAATCCAATATTTTCACGTCCAACATTCCCTGACTGGACATTCTCAGATTTGACGTGTCAGGACCAAGATCCAACGTGCCCCGGATTTCAACGGTCAGAAGCGCGAGCCGAGGTGCAATCCCGTGCGCATGCACATCCCCTCGGCATTCACCCGCGAGGCGCGCCTATAAAAGTCTATCTCCACCCAGAACTCCGAGCTACCCAACAATTGCCGAACACCATTGCCCAACCCTACAAGATCCCGGTCCAAAATTACTCAAGAGATACAGATTTCAAAAAGGCGTTAAACGAGATCAAACAAGGTACTAATCAAGGTACTGAGCAATCACCAAACAAGCAATCACCAAACAAGCCATCACCATCAAAAACATCAATCCATCAAACAAGGTCTATTAAATTCAGACCAGCATACCAATTAGAGACCAGTACAAGCATTCAAGGGAATCATTGACCAATCAATTAGACCAATACATTAATCTACAATATGAGTTTAAAAGATGTCTATGAAAACGATCAGGTGTGCAAGATGGAGGAGAAGCTCGCGGTTATCCGCAAATCGGAAACGGAATTCATTGGCAAGTACCCCTTGGAACCATTCAGGGCAGATGCTCGTGGAACCTACGGCGGTGAGTTCGTGGCGCAGGCGTTGCGTGCAGCGTGGGAGCTGATTTCAGACCCCGAGTTCGAAATCCATCTGTTGCATCTGTACTTCTTGAAAGCAGGACTGATGAAGAGTGTGATGCGCTACGAAGTGGTGGAGACATCGGAGGGTCGCAACTTTTGTCTGCGTCTCGTCAAGTGCTACCAGAACAGCGAGGTGTGTTTCACCATGATAGCGTCGTTCTGTAGGAACAACAACATCCGTAAGAGGAAAGAGGCATTTGCAGCCCTTAGTCCTGAGGACAGGGCTAATCCACGGACCAAGGTGCCCTTCGAGTTTCTGCGCAAACCACATTACACCTTCTACAAATACAAGGACCAGCTCGAAGATATGAATGCGCTAGAACACACCAACGGCAACTTGACGCACGTGCTCTTGCCGGAAACGTTCCGGGGGTCCAAGAAACAACGGGAACCCGAGCCGGGTAACAGACTGTTTGGACTTTTCTTCAAGGTCAACGATAATGTGGAAAAGGCCCACAACAAGCTCATTACCAAGATGGTGGACTTTGCCTATGTTTCCGACTCGTTTTACTTGGGCACCGTGCTGCGTGCCGTGTTCCCCACGCTCGAGTATAAGAAGACGGACTTTTTCCGGGTTTCTTTGGACCACACCATCTACTATCACGATACCGACTTTGACCCCACGCAATGGATGTTTTTGGACTACAAGTTTCAGAGGTTGAGCAACGACCGTGTTTTGGTCACCAGTCTGTACTTTACGTTGGAAGGAAGGTTGGTGGCAACTGTGCTGCAGGAGGCGCTCTGTTTGTTTCCATTGAAGCTTATTGAGAATAACCTGTTGGGCTCTTATAAGCTCTAAGCTTGCTCTAGAACTTTCTTTAGACTAGGCCAAACTTAGACTCAAAACTTTAGAGCAAACTCTAGGCCTAGATGATTTCCGAGGCTTAGAACAGCCTAAAATTTCTATTCCGGGAACTAGAGCTCTAAATCTCGGATCTATTTAATCCTATTTAAATTATTCCATTGTATTACGAGTTTTATGTGTCTTGCAGTACAATTTGTAGTCCTAACATATTGCTATTAAGTCGTTATCTTATTAGTCTCTAGTTCTTATTCGAAATATTATGAAGAGCAATTTTAGAGAGGGCTCCTAACCGGTGGGTGCATAATAATCGTACGCCAAAAATTTGAAACTGTAATAGCTATAAATTAATCATGGTAAGTTTTCTGTATAATGTATAAAAAAATAAGAGAATAAGAGAGTATTCAGAACAGAGGATGTGACGAAAAGAGGGAAGAAAGAGACAAAATAGAACATAGAACATATGAGGAGAGTAAAGAAACATAATACCATTAAACAAATAAAAAAAAAAATATTGAACTGCATGTTATGCTTTACATTCTTTTGCTGTGTTTTTTTTTCGGGCTTCAAGAACGATCTTACTTATGGTCGTTTCAACCAAATTAGTGCTTGAATTCATGCTCTAATGAATCAATTTTACTCCAATGAAATCTTAATGTAATGAATCTCATCAGATAATACTTACTAATGTATCAGAGAAATTTCCGGGAATTCCAAACTAATTTGATAATCATAAATTGAATTGTGAAGTGTCTGAGTGTTTGAAATGTCAGCTTAGTACACGACGACTTTTGATAGACTGCTTCTTGGGACGTTCTTGGCACTAAAATCTTGTTTAATTGCAAGCTCTATATGTTCTGTATGTATACTTTTTATTCGATACTATAACACCGTTTTGATCCTATTTATTGTGGATTTACCAAATCTAAGTAACCACATATACTTGTGAGTAGCTGAAGGAGTGTCTGATGAGATGTATGAGTATCTATGGGAGTGTCTGTAAATATGTATAAGTATGTATTATTGGACCTTGTCAATCCTTCTTGCATAATTAGGAACGGCTATGTCAATATGCTCCCAAAATTCAAAATCTTTGGAACTATAGTACTCATTGTTGATTCTTAGGTTCTTTGTGGTGCCATTACTTTGTACTAGGGAACCCGTAGTATTCGGGTCACTAGTTATACCGCTCAAGCAAGAGCGGGGATCCCTCTATATGTACCTTTTCTTTTTGAACTCCTTGCTTTGGGGTGGGGACTTGTTAATTCCTTGTTTCAAGTCAAACCTGACTACTTTTGAAGCCAAAATTTAGCCATAATACTGATCTGTTCTCATACAATCCTTGACACCTTCTGATGTTAGTTCAATTCCGATATACTGCTTGTAACACCTTACCTAGATACACGGCTCAAGTTTGAAATAGTGACGCCCCAATCTTCACTGTCATCTGAACCAGAACTAAAGTCACCTGCACCAGTAACTTCTCCCAAGTTCAATATCTCTGGGAGTGTCTGACAATATGTATGAGAACTCCAAGAGGTCTGTGATAATCTATAATAACCTATGACTATCCA
Organism: Metschnikowia matae var. maris; assembly: GCA_002370695.1. Classification (NCBI taxonomy): domain Eukaryota; kingdom Fungi; phylum Ascomycota; class Pichiomycetes; order Serinales; family Metschnikowiaceae; genus Metschnikowia; species Metschnikowia matae. The sequence goes on from NKZH01002305.1 coordinate 134,411, forward strand.
TGAGTCCATGAGTCCATGAGTATTCATCAGTGAGTATATCAGAGTATCTATGTTTATGTTGAACTCGGTGTTTTTATAGACTTTGGAAAGGGCCTGCTAATAATCACTTAAATTGCTTAGACTGGACTTTAACGGTTAGTGAACACGTTAAGTGCTTTACTAGCAGTGTATATTAGCCATGCTAATGTTCTAAATTTCTGTCCTAGTGTCCTAAATTTCGTGTAAAAACTGCAGTATTTGAAGCTCCCAAGGATGCTTTTAAACCATAAGCCAAAAACTTTCATTTGGAGTGTAAAAGAGTTACATAATATGGGATTTGCTTGAGATAAAAGCTTGTGTTTTTTTTTTTTCTGAAGGAAGGTTATCTTAGCTGAGGATTAAGTATTGAAAAAATGATGCTGTAACAGAGTACCAAGATTGCCGTGGAAAATATAAAGGAAGATATGTATAAGAATATTGATATAGGTTTCAGTGCTCTCCAGTCGTGAGCTATTGTACTAGTATTGTAGTACTGCACTGCTTTAGTTATGACCCTATATGGTATGATTGATTATACTGAATATACGGTACTGATATTGTGCTGACCGCAGGGCTGGGCTGTAGAAGACTGCATGAAATATTCGACTAGACTGAACTAACCTTTTTACTGTACTATATCACGCTGATGTTGTAGAACTGTGCTACACTGTACTAATAGCATGGAATTTACAGATACTATACGTGTACTTATCATATTTGTGTAGTGCCCTGGTGTCCTGGACTGTACTAGACCGGTGCTGTACTAACTCGTATAACGACCATCCTGGAAGAGAACGGATATCATTATAACTACTTATTTTTCCGCCATTTTTTCTATCATTATTACTAAATTACCAATAAGTGTAAAGTTGTTTGCTAACCAGGTGCAAACCTCGGTACCAGACCAAGCGTTGCGGTACACCCCCGTGCACCAGGCTACCCCAGGACAAAATGACCTTATCCAGAGTTCCCATTTTTTATTGTAGTGTGATTAAAATATTGCTTTTAATGTACCCAGCAACTAGTGTGATTTTTTTGATCGATATAAAGCTCAAATTTAAACCCCTTTACATGTTCTCGGTTTCTCCGAATTATGCGTTTCAGGGAAAAAGCTCCCCTCCTTTCTAAATCTGAAGAATGGATATCCTGCCTCGGGGCGTGACCTTCCCAGATGCTATGGATGATATTGGCTCGGCTATACCTATTCAGAAAGGGAAATTATATGCCTGGCCAGACCTTTTCTATATACTCCTTCTAGATGGACAAAAAAACATTAGGAAATTTTGCAATGAGCTAAAATTATCAAGTTATCATTCCGTCTCATTCCGTCCTAATTTTCTAGTGTGTATTACATCATAAATCATGTCAAAGTCACCGTACTTTTAGTGAGTACTGAATACAGAGGCTCAACGCCTGCATATACCACCCAAAAAATTAAATGATCTTATCTGCATATAATTCCTAAAAACTGAAGATTTGTTTCCTGCATATACTCCAGAAGCCCTAAACTTTTCTGAAACCATGTAGAGATATCTAAACTGCAGATTAAGTAGAATTCTTGTACGATAATAGTATACATGTGGCTGTTTAAGAACTGGCACAGAGAATCCTGTATACACCGTTCAATAAACCATGTATACACCTTTCAGGCTTGAAGAGTTCTACTGCATATATTGCCAATATATTTACCCCTTCGTCTTTGGTATACGCTGTTCTTTTTTGAAGACGTCTTAACACCGAAAAAAAAAATATCAGGGTCATGTGCTCCAGCATATGAGACTGATGTTGGGGACTGCATGTAGGGTTTTGGCAGCCGGACCAATGTTGGGGATTGCATATAGGCTATTTTCCCGAAACTAGCTCTATATTGGGACCTGTACATATCAATGGAATTGATGCGCATAGTGAAAGGACTTCTTATGCAGCCGTCACGTAACTCCGGCCATAGTAGTAGTATACTTAGGTGCGCAACAATGAATTTCCTGCAGACATGACCCCTTTGCAGACCCCCGAAGAAGCCTCCGTGCATCTTAGGGATCACTAGGGCGATTTACGGGCCTTATATACAGGTTTTAATTGACCCAAGCTTTTGGTTACGACTTGAAGTTGGGTTCAGGATGCACGAGTGTAACTATCAACGCATCAAAAACGCACATAGCATGTGAAGCATGAAAGATAAAGTTTCATGTGAAACATGGTTGAGACGTAAAATTAAACACAAACAAATGTAAAACTAATTTTCCTGTGTGTGGATATGGAAGAACATGGAATGATGGGGAATGAGCCCGGAATGAGCGTGAAACATCATCAACCGTTTGAAACCGAGGGTGCTACATATCACAACATGAAACAAACATGAAACATTCATGATACATGACACCTAGTCTCAGCCTTAGTCTCAGCTAAAAACTGATGAAGTAATTAATTTCAAAGGTGGAAATTAGTGCCTGAAGGACGGATATAGGCGGTCCTGCATATACAATTGCTCGGCCAACTCAGATCCTAGCCGAACCATCAGGCATATCCACCCGCACAAGTCGATATAGCGGGGTTAACATCGCCAAATTCACCCAGGCCGTTGATGACAAAATAGGGGTATCAAGTGTTTGTATGCAGTACGCTTCAATATTTGCAATATTTGCAAACACATAAGGCAATTTCAAACCAAGCAGGGTATCTTAATCCCTCCTTGTAGCAGTCTGCGCAGCAGAAGTAACTAAAGCCAGATCGACTCTTGCCAAATCGGGCAATATGCACTCAGTGCGAGCGGAGGTGCCGTCTCAAAATCACAGGCCTTGCCACTGCACAAGCGCCAAAACTCCCATTTCTCTTAAACCTGCCATTCCCGCGAGTTACAGGGCTTGCTCACCATATATAAACCGTTCCTGGTTTCCTATATTTGATATTAAGTACAATCATCGACCAGCCCAGTGTTTTACAAGCCGATTGAATATTGTTTTAAGTGAAAGATTGCACCTGTACACCAGCCGTTCAAATCTGCTTTTCCATCATCCATCTTCGTCCTCTCTGACTTGAACTGATTAAATTTGTCAATTCGTGATCTGTTTTGTGCTTTCAATTCTAGATCCAATTTAATTTTCCCCATTCCGACCAAGAAATATTCATCAATTGTGACCAATTAATCACAGCTTATATTTGAGCCAGCTCAATTTCATCAATTCTAATCAATTTCATCAATTCCTCCCTTCCTGACCAATTCTACAACCATATTCCATAATTTCTCAAAATGCCGGACTTTCAAAACCTCTTTGATGTCGAAAAGGTTGGCCCTGACACTTACCGAGGCTTGCATCCGTTGACCAAACCCCACCCTTCGGCTAAGGGCGTATACGGGGGCAATTTAGTGGGCCAGGGTATTCTCGTGGCCATCCGCAGCAGTCCAGAGGGTTTCATGCCCAATGTTTGCCATTCTTCGTTCTTAAAGGCCGTTAATGATGAGGCACCTTTGACTTGGAAGGTAGAAGCTGTGTCTACAGGCAAAAATTTCTGCAACAGAAATGTCAGGGGCTACCAGGATGATGACTTGAAGTTTATTTCGACCATTTCTTTGACCAAACGGAACTCATACCAGAAAAGTTTGGATGTGTATGAGGCCTATGTGCAGAAAGAGAAAGAGAAGGAAGAAGCGGCCAGAAACAAGGCAGGAGAAGATGATGACGATGATGACGATGATGATGATGAGCCTGTTCCTGACAAGCCCTTCCAGTTTGCTACACCATACCCGGAATGGTTGCGGGATGTGGATATAGAGGCATTGCCCATTGACTACAAGACCAAATCGCGCATGCTCTACCATAAAATCCCCAAGCAATTTGTATCTTTGGAGGGAACCGAATATGAGGAAAAGATTCCAGCAGCAGAACGTAAGATAGCATTTCTTGTTCGGTTGGGAAATGACGATGTGGTGGTTCATGATAAGGAGTTCCAGTATACAGGCTTGGGTGTTGTGTCTGACCTGATATTTTCCACCCGGTTGGCCCGGGTTCTCCGGATCCCGGGGCTCGATTTGAGTGGGGCTGCACATTACATTTCAGTATCGTTGGACCACTCAATTTACTTCCACGATGACGATTTCAACGTGACTGACTGGATGGCCTTTGGCTTCCGTGCAGTGCGCGTGATCAACAATCGTTTTTTGCTTGAGGGTCAGATGTATAATAAAAACGGCAGCCACTTTGCTACGGTGGTACAGGAGGGCTTGGTACACTTCAACGGGATTGAGCGAGACGCCAAGTTGTGAGACCTTTGAGAGGTCAGCTGATCAACCACATTGGGGCGTATTCACTTGGACACGCTGATTGGTCATTACAGTTTGTTGCGGCCAACCTTGCATACATTATATGTCAGAATAATATGCAAGATTGCTTAAATTCTGGAATGTGGATATGCGCAGTCTGTGTTGTATACAGGTCAATTCCTGAGCCAATTTAGCAGAGCATTTACGACTGCAAGCTAAAGACTCTGGCAAGTCCAACAAAAGATAGCAGAACATTTTCAATGGAAAGTGCTGGCAAAAAAGGTCTCCCAGGGACGAGTCGAACGTCCGATCTCAAGATATCAATGTTCCATTACAGTCTTGCGCCCTAACCAGCTAGGCCACCGGGAGTTTCTTAAAAGGACTGGTTTTTTGTGGGATAACTGTATGCAATTATGGGGTCAATTCTTGATCTTGGGTATTTTGTATTTGGAATTTAACCAGTTCAATGGCCAATTCAATGAATATATGCCCAAAAAAAGGTTGATTTGCGAGCTCCTGATTGATTTTTTAAGTGACGTACATAATAATGTCTTAAATTACGAAATTCATTCATGTACTTTTTACGAAGCTTAATATGCGAGAATGGTGTTTGATTGGTCAGATATTCAGACTTAAAGTTAGGTTGCGAATTATTATATGGTAAGCGCACGTTTTGTTGTTATCTTAAGGTATCAAAGAAAAGTAGCTGCAAAATTTTCTTGGGCCGAAGTATAAAGTGTTTTTAATCAAGCATCTATAATGATACATCACGTTTCACCATGTCATCTTGCAATACTAAAGTGCGCTATAAACCAATACACAGTACAGTGTCTTTCAAAACTATTCATACCAGAAGGCAAAATGTTTGGATCCAGAACTAACAAAATCAAACAAACCAATAACTCAAGAAAGTTTCGTACTCCTTCACACAGTCTTTCAAATTAAATTTCATAATGTTTCAAACATCAACTTTCACTAGAATTCAATATAATGAATTCTTAAATCTGGAGACTGGTTTGAATAATTTTGAACAACACTGTATGTACTGCACAATACGTACTGCACAATAGCACTACCCTAATGAACCAACTACCACATCAATTTTTAATATTATTGATAGCCTCATCATGCGAAAGTTGATACCGATTAGATTTTCAAAAAAAAATGCGTGAAGATAAATAGTATACTTTTTTTGTTCCTGTCATGGCTGTTAGTACTTAGTAGCTATATGAACCTGTTATTGGTATATGAAGGAAGCCCAAGTCTTCTGAACCCTAAATTGGCCGGAAGTAACTAACTGGTCCTGTACTTATTTGTAGAATGTGACTAGTCATTCGTACGAGATTTGCTATTATAAGGGGAAGTCTATGTATTTATCAAAAGAGTATGGTGTACTAACGTTTCGAAGAGTGAACATCATAAGAGCAGTGTGTAGCCATCGAGAATCTAAAGTTTTGGGACACTGTCAATTATAGTATCATTAAATTCGGCAACCACTATAACAAAAACTCCAATTTTATCACACTACCATACAATTTCAAAATCTTCGCTTCAGTAGACCTAATCACGTGACATGGACTTTAACAGAAAGTGGACCCGGGGGTAGACTATATACCGAACCTGGATAAGTGGCCTCATTCATTCATTCTTGAGATAAATCAACTCCACATCGTAATATGTACTATTTACACAACTGGGTCAAGTCATCATACATCACCACTATATTACTATGCAATTTGATATATACAATCTAATACTTCTTTGTGTCGGAAATTTGAGCCCCACTTATCTCCCGCACAGGACAATAGAACCTCGAGACTTGCAGTTAGCCAACCACTCTTTGTTTAAAATTGCGCTTTCGCATACTTGATATTCGTCAACAATAAAAAGTTCTTAGATCCGTATTGAAACTTTTTGGACTTTGAATTTTTGTTTGACTTGGCTGCTGAACTCTCCAAAAGGAGAAGTCCTAGCCCTAGTTAAGTTCTCAGTGATTTAGGTTCTGCATGAAGTAACAATACACGAGATTGTTAGTCATCAGTAAACAGTTCTTCTGTAACGTGATAGTTTTAAAAACAAAATACAAGTTGCATTCTTTCTTCATTGTATCTTCTATGGTCTTTGGCCTGTTACATTTTGTAACAATCGCATTGTCTCGTAAAGCGTAGGTTCAGAAGATATCAATAGCACGACCCAAAGTGGTTCTGATCAAATATTACTCTGACTACACTGCATTTCAACATAATTTATTATTTTGTAATTTGCACTAATATACACTACAATGTAATCAAATTTCTTGTTCACGTGATTTTTAGGTAAGGGGAGTCAACACACACTCACTTTTCACCATTCGCGTACTTGGAAAATTTTAGAAGTTTAAATTTAACCCCAACGATTGTTTGACACCTCGAACACTGTTTATTCATGTATTTCCATGAGCAGATTTGTGTAAGTGTGTGTAAATTTGTGTGAATTTGTGCCAAGCATAAAGATTTGTTGAAAATAGGTATGGATATATTAAATACAGGTGCATATGCTACTATTAATACAACATTGAAATTTAGGACTTGGCAGCGTGCGATTTTTTGGAGCACTTAAATTAATTATGGGGTCTATTTAATTACAAAGCGTGGCACCATTATTCAGACCTGGGCCCGCTATGGCCCGCCATTGTTCACCCTTAATATTTACTTGGCCTGCATTTAGTCAGCGTATCCTCGAAACCCTACAGGATAATCCCGATTCTTATTTGCCCATTGTTTTCGAACTACAGATATTCAGTCATTGTATTACTAAGCAATCACTAGTTAGATCTAAATCCTACGCCAAGCTTTAGTGTATTGCATGATACTGTATATAAGAGTTGTACTATGCATATAAGACTATGTGGAGGTAAAGGCATGTAAAGTAGTGTATATACTGAGCAATATAGAATTGTATATAGGGATTGATTTAGTTCTATGGTAATTCCCTGTTTAGCTGTGAATTTTTTGAATTAATGGCTACTTCTATCTGACTCGTTTATTTGGCTTAAGGGGAATAAGTCTTAACCATGAAATTGCAAAGCAAAAGGTCAGTACTCTTGACTCCAAAACGAGATTCTTCACTCAAAACTGCACCTCAAATTGTGTTTTGAAGTTAACAAAATGTGTTTTGAAGTTAACAAAAGGGTTTTTGCTTCATTTATTAACTCCGAGAGCTAATTACACGTGGGGCGGAGAAAACCACATTGGGAATAATCCGTGACCAGTACCAAAACACCAATCTCGGGACTAACCCTTCCGTTGAAAACATCGTAACCGCTACCACACCGCGTATCAAATATCAATCAAGTGGTTTTGAACTAATTCTAAAAATAGAATTGGTATCGTTATCAATAGAAGGGCTTAAAAAAAAGAAACGTTCTTGTGAGTGGTTTCTGGGTTAGAAGCAGGTAACCCATCCGAAACTTCAACATCCTTGGTAAACAAGCTGAGCGTCAATAACACCCTAGTATAATAATCAAACCGATCCAATTTTGACAAGTCGACATCGATACTTCCATCCTGATGCACAGATGAATATGTATGCCAGTTTCCGGGCCCCAACCAGAATTGCAAGCCAAGAAATTACTGTATTCAGGTCTTACTACAGTCACCACTTCCTGCGTTATTATGTTGGAGCACTCTTTGTTAAATTAAGTCGTGCGCTGCGCAAAATTGGCCATAAAAGAAACCTTATTTGATCCTCAATTTTAAGAAAAACATATTATAAAAAATTTTTTGTAAACCTTGGTGGTTAATTGTTTTTAAGCTCTCTATGAATTGGAATATTATTAAACCAAAATTGAAACCCATATTACTAATTAGCTTCAATCTTCAAGCTCTTGTTCATTATGAACCCAAAACTAAGGTTCTTCAAGTTACGTCACTGATTTCTTTCATGAATTAAGCTTTGCTGATTTGCTTAGCACACTTTTAAAAAATCTTAGTTCTTCATGACAACAAAGTCAATCATTTTCTTGATATACAAAGACTAAAATGATGGACCTTATTGTTCTATTTTAGTGTTTTGTTTCTCTAGCCAAACTAAGAAATTCTCTTTCATAGCCTAAATTTATCGGTCGTATTTTACATTAAATTTACTTGCACCTATGGCTTTTTCGTTCACCTTTTTTTGGTGGGTCACTATATACAGTGTTATTCGAAACGATTCAGACCTACGCGACAGAATGTTCAAACCACACTAAGCAAATTTCAACAACCCAATAGTTCGAGAATTTCCTGGTTTTAATACTTAATAAAGATTTCACATAAACGGTCTATTTTAAATCCTGGATTGTTGACAATTTTAAAATCGTAAGTACTATACTTTGTCAATTATTGGTCTGCTTAATTTTGTTAGTCTGGTTTGAAATATATTGCCGCACTGGTTTGAAGAGTATTGAAAAAGACTGTATTAGCATTATATTGCACGTCCTGTATATAGCTCACGCTAGTTGGCCTATTCTATAAGAAATAAATTATCTCTTTTCAAGTTTGCCAGTGACTTTCCAAAAACCATAACGCACAGCTGCCTTAACTTGATCTTTTGTGATGAATTGAATTACTTTCAGTCGAATATCGTTTGACACGTGTGTCAGAGTTTGAACCTCGGCACCCTCTAAGTCTGGGGATGAGCCTTCAGTCGAATACCGTTTGACACGTGTATCAGAGTTTGAACCTCGGCACCCTCTAAGTCTGGGGATGAGCCTTCAGCCGAGGTTCTGAAGTTGAATCGAGGACAAATATATTCACCGAGGCTTCTTTCCAAAAATCTCATTTTTTACGGAAGGCAAAAAGCTTTACAGAAGCCCAGAGCTATCGCCGAGTTCCTAGCCTATCACCGGGGCCCATAAATATCGCCGAGGACCATAAGTATCGCCGAGGACCATAAATGTTGCCCAGGTGTTAACCTATCGCCGAGACTCTGACCTTTCCCCAAGGCTTCGCTGTTTTACTTGGGCTCCAAGGCCTATGTAATATACCCTTTTCCACCTCGGAACTACACTCATTTTTCAAGCACCACCTTCGACAGAACTGACATCAAGAAGAAAAATCTTTAATAATCCAAGATATTTGTTGTTCAGTTTCATAAGTCAAGAATCTTTCTACCTCATGATTCTTTCATGAAAGTGGAGTCCAACTCACTTGGGTATAAAAACAGATTGCCTTGGACTTGTCCCCATTTAGTCGAGCTCCCTTTCTTCAAATTCATCCATGTCTAGGAATAACAGATTAAATCATGGCTGATACTCTGTTTTTCTTCTCTAGACTCAACCATTAATATTTTTTAGATCCGCTACCAACGTTAAGTTATAATTTTTCCATTACTAGACTTGGATTGAGCATTTTTGATTGAATGACTTTGAGCCTAGTTTTGTCTTTTCCATGAGTACTGTCTATACTGTGGTATATGAATATCAGCAATTGATTTTTTTGATAAAATTCAGAATACATTCTTCTGTCTGATTCTTCAATGACTTATCATCTTATTCCTGCCTGGTTCAAACCAGGTTCTGGACAGTTCGAGTCAGAACTCAACCAAAATTTTAATCAAGTTCTTGACATGAAATCTAATCTAAGGTTCATAATTAATACACAGACAATATTTGCCCTATGCTGTACCTATTATTTTCCCCCAACAAAATATCTGCTTGTTATTTTGCAATCTGATACTTTATCCCTCTGTATTTCCTTTGTGTGGGTACTCTCTCCTAATTAATCACATACTTAAACTTGCCCTACTTTCTTCAACACCAATAATTTCTTATTCTATGCTCTTTCTTTCAACACATTTCATCTTCTACTCTCTTTCCTTTTATGAACAGCTACTCTAATATTTCTCCTTCTGCCAATTCCAACTGTATCTTCCTTTCCTCCGAAATCCAATCTTTTTTAAAAAAAAAATTGATTTTGAACTTCTCCTTCTTCTCATAATCCTTCTTGGTTCCATCTTCTGTATCTTTTTCTCTCTTTGGTAGATCTTCACTCATTCCTCCTTCCTTCGAATATATTTAATCAGTGATATTATTTTTTTCGGTTCCCTCTAATAAAAAAAAACATTATTCATTCTTACTTTTAATACATCAATGTTCTACTTTCTCTCTCTTTTTCTAAAACTCCATCTTCTTCCTTCTACTGATTCTATCTTTACCACTGGTAAATCATTGCCCACCTTTCAAGAAAGTCATTAACCTTCTATCCATTTCTTTCAAGGTCCGGTACTAACCATTTCAATACAAAACGCCTCGGCTACTTTAGACTGATATTGGGTAGAATATCCGTACGTAATAATCCAGGCTTGCAGTACATATACGCCTTTGCTGCAAGCATTGCAGCGTAACCCCTCCTGCTCTATTTACCTCGCATCTGTGAAATTAGCTCCTGTAGCATTTGGTTTCTATTTGATTTGCATCTGGTTTGCGTTTGGGTTGCGTCTGGGTTGCATCTGGTTTGCGTTTCATTTGCAACGGAATGCATCGTTTGCCACTCGGCTGAAACAAATCCGCCGGTTACCGATGTAACAAAACGAGCGTGTAAACCTCCCTTATCACCGAGTCGGTTCTAGATCAATAGCAAGATCCCGAGTATAGCCGAGGCATATAACAAGGGTTCGGCATTTGGTCTGGAGAAATTGTGCTGCGCACGCCCTTTTCTGCAAGTTTACTCAGCCCCTCTTCCTGGACCCAATATGCATGGCATCGGCAAGCTGTGTATGACCTAAAAATTATGTAAACGGCCGGGTCCAGGTCCAGTAGACTCTGTAGACTGGAACAATTCCACGGGGCTTGATGCATGAGCGCGTGCTCCTAACTGTATTGCAGGAATACCCGATCCTTATGCTTCACAATGTGGGACCCCTTGCATCATGCTGTGTGGCCGTCCACGAATGCATAAGGATATATGCCGGAAGCGAATAGAATATGCAGGCATGCCCATTCTGTAGTCTTGAATGTTAATTTCACCGGGTCTTGCCGAGGCCTGAGTTTGCGTCTCTATTTGCATGACCGGCAGTTAGGCACAATTAAAGGGGTTTTCCGGCTCAGTCTCTAGTTATTGGTAAACTGGTGCTCGTAACCATGCATACATATACGTACATATACTACATGCGCTCATAACCAATTATCCTCTCGGTAAGCAATCCTTCTTCATCAGCTAAAATCTTTAATTGGCTTTTTCCGATGCCGTGTAAAAAAAGCCTCATCGGAAATGGCATGCATCTCCGTGTTTACTTTAGCAAGGGCTAGACATACAGATCTGAAATAACTCCACAATGGAGCTCCTAAGTCCGAGGACCCGCCCGTAGACGTTGTTTTATCTGCATTCAGTCGCCGCAAACCTATTTCGACGCGCGGAAAATTTCCACGGACTATTGTTAGGCTTGTATGAACCCTTTGTCCGGTATAGAATACCGGGAGTGATTGAATGTTTCTGCACTCAACGCCTTCAAGCAATCTCCATCAGCGACAGGTCGCGGCATCGAGCCAACCTGCCGGCCGCGGGAGTGTGCAGGACTAGCAAGAAGGACACGGAGCACAAACTTCGTACACTCACAAGATCCCCAAATCCCTGCAGACAAAGATTTTGTACAGATACGACCCACGTGACCTAGCATCTACGCACACAATCTCCACACTACACAAGGCTCGGAATCCAGCGGTCTACCCCTAATCTGAAACAAATTCCTTGTCCAAGCTACAAAAATGGACCTGCTTAACCAAACCACGCTAAAAAATCTCTTCGGAGCGCTAGATAAAGTCTATACCAAACACAACCTCCTCATAACTACCAAAAACCTCTCCGGTCTTTTGAACTTTCTCACGCCGTTTTCAGTCATCAAGCAAAAAGGCAAGTTCGAACAGTTACTATGGTTGGATGAATTACCCAGTCAGGCAGATTTTGATGTCTCGGCGGCAAAGTATGAGTCCATCCTCGTTATCATTCCAAATCTTCATAGAATTGAGCCACTCAAACAACTCTGGCAGTTGCTAGGGCGCAAAAGAAAGATCTCGCTAATAGTCAAGGACTTGTCTCGGTCGTTCTTCTACCAGTTGAATCGAGAACTCTTCAATTTTCAGGGAAGCTTGCTTGAATTGAGCTCGGAGGTGGATCTTGATGCCGTTCTCCGTCTAGCTCCAAACGTACGCCTCATCAGGTGGAAGGCAAACCCGATTTTAATCGAGGATTTCATCATTCTGGACACTCCCAGGTATGTTTCTGAAGCCCGTGAAGTCTATGCCAATAGCGGTCTCTGGCAGTACCTACACAATCCTCTCCAGAATGTGTCATCCACCCTCGAGTCATTGATGAGGCTAGTGGAGTCGGTTGAGAACCGTAAGGATCTCGTCAAGTTTAGAAACATTTACGCAAAAGGTGACCACGCAGGACTTTTCGTAAACCTCCTCTTAGAAGAGAAGTTCCCGGAATACCTTGATGAGACGTTTTCCGAGGCGGAGCAGAACTTCTTCGAAGAAAGTCTTTCTTCCAATGTCGACTTGGTAGTTTTGGAGCGTAATCTTGACTACTTCCCGTTGGTTATGAACCCCATGACGTATGGCGGGTTGCTCGACGAATTGAATCTTTTCAAGACCGATGGCTCACAATCTTCGGAATTCTACAATAGTACTGTTTTTGCGGGCGACCAAATTTTCCAGAATTGCAAGGATCTCAATTTCTCGTCCATTGGTGCCAATCTCAATAAGCTTGCCCGCGTGCTAAAGTCCGAGGTCGACGCCAAAGATGGTCTTACGGACCTCAACGAGATCCGCAAACTCGTGTCCAATTTGGGTAATCTCAAGCTCACGCAAGACTTAATCCGGAAACATACTTCGCTCAGTGAATGCGTGTTGGGGAAGATCAGATTCGATTTAATGCTGCCATATTCCCATAATTTCCGGGAGAAGTGGCTTGAACAGCAGAACCACATATTTGAACAGGACTATAAGACGCAGGTGCGGATGCTCCTTGGCTTTATTGAAGGAAATTATCCGGTAGAAGTGATCCTTAACTTTATCACGCTCATTTCGTTGATCAATGATGGCATTCGGGCTAAAGACCTTGACACCATCGAGCATCAAATGTCGCTTACCTACGGCGTGGCCTCGAGCTTGACCTTAGCCAGTCTCCTCCGGTGCAAGATAGTCAAGGTCAACGCTAAGGGTAACGATTTCTTTGGCAATTTCTCTTTTGGTGCCAAGTTTGCTGAGTCTGAGACTACTACCACGTCAACCTTGCAGAAATCATCTGCTTCCACCCAAAGCGACTCTGACTCTGCCCGCTACGATGACCTCATGCTGTTGGGCATCACTGCGGGCCAGGACGTGTATAAAAGCACGTACACACTCATCAACAAGTTCTGGAATCTCCATCCGGTGGAGGATGACGAAAAAGATGAAAGTTTGCTGGTGGAAACCATCAAAGACTACCCGAATCCATCATTTGTCTTGCCAGGGGGAACGGTGCCGCTCCTCTTTCGTATGGTGGAATCGCTCTATTTCCGGAGTTTTTTGAAGTACAAGCCCACCAATAATATCTACAAGCGTCCAAACTGGGCCGGCCTTAACATGGAAACTATGTTCAAGGGCAAGACTTTGGACTTTAACCTTGACAGAAGGCAAGACAGCCGCAAAGTAAATGGTTCAGGTGATTCATCCAGGCAGCAGTACACTATAGTGGTGATTCTCGGAGGCGTCACCAGAGCAGAGATTAGTGCGTTCAAATACCTCAATCAGAAATTAGACAAGAAGTTATATGTGTTGGCGCCAGACATCATCAACAATGAAGACTTCTACGATTCATTGAAAACATGAGAAGATCTAGCTCACAGCTTTCCCCCTCATAGAAAATAGCAATAGAGGAATGGTTATATGAGAACAAAAAAAGAAAAGAAGGTGACACTTCGTTTTTTTCTATAAAATATTATGTAGGCTAGAATCCTAGAACCTTGATGTTGAAACATCGAAAATCTTTCTTCATGTGCACGTCCAATACTTTTATTCCTATCAACACTAGTTCTTGGCCTTCTCAAAGATGTTATTTATGACGGTTTTTATGATGAGAATGTTAATGGTTCTTTGAAATATATGGCTAGTGACTTTTGACTGATGTGGCAAGTCAGTAAACCAGCAGATGGATTAGCTGTCTGGTATGATGATCCAATTCAAACTTGAGCTGGCTTGCGCCTTTTTTGTTTTTTTGTTGTTTTTCGTTGTTTTTCGTTGTTTTTTGTTGTTGTTTTTTTTTTGACAATCAAATTGGTCTCTGTATTTGAAAAGAAGCCAATCACCAATAGCTTCGGTTGTTTCTGAATTGATCTGCTCAGTATCTTGGGAGAAAGTTTCTTCTCATTTGGACATGGTTGAATTAGGCTTCAAAGATTCCGATTTTGTAGAAACAAAGAGTGTTTTTTTTGGTTTGGCGGATGACCTGAAATTTGGGTTTAACGGGAATTGAAGATAAGACCGATCTGTATGGTGTTCATGGAACTTCCTATTTTGACAAAAAATTAAAGTTATGATTCATTTCTCTGATTCTCTGTGATTTAAATTTTTTACCAGCATTATTTATTTGGTATTAAAATATGGCCATAATCACCTATTCATTGTATTAATTCCCTCATTAATTAAATATTTGCTTGTTCGCATTAACAATCGAAGAATTATCTTTTTATTACTACCACCTCTAATATGAGCAATCAAGTATCTTATGCTACTATGACGTCTATCAATCAGTTATGTTCAATAGTTTTAAGAGTGGCCCCCTAAAGATAGCCTAGTGGCAATGAAATACAGGCTTGTGGGTTAGACAAACCAGGCTCAACTTGGTAGGGATGCAGAATTCAAGAAGTCAATTTATAGAGACATCTGGATCTTTTTATGGCTAACATTGCAAAATGTCACAACTTGTCAAGTGGCTGACAAGGATTCTCTCATGAGTGTGATATTGGGTTTTTAGACCGTGATGATAATAGTGAGTTAAAACTGAATTAGCCACCGAAAAAGCATCCGTTCCTTTTCTTCTTCCTGATATTTGAACTGGAATTTTGGTTGTTTTTTTTCCTACTGAAGGTATGATATTGGCCTTGATGTTCTACAAAGAAAATTATTTCTTTTATAGATTACCAGTTTGAAACTGGGGTGTTTTTTCGGTACATGTTGAGGTATATAGGCATAAATACTGTTATACTATAAACTACCGTACAGAACGAAAGCAGTAGTATAATGTAGTAGTACTGCTCTAGAAATATAATGTAGTAGTACTACCAAATTGCTTTAGTAATATAATGTAGTAGTACTACCAACTTGCTTTAGTAATATAATGTGGTAGTATAGGCCAAAAGTATTTTCCATCAGTGTGCTGTAATGCTGTACTAGAATACTGTAGTAGGATAATGTAGTGAAATGATGTAGTGGGATAATGTAGTAGAGGACTGTAGTAGTATAGAGTAGAGTAATAGTGATACTTTAGACGTCTTCAATTAAACTACAGCTCTGTTCGAGTATAATCTTATCTATTCACCTAGTCTCTCTCCCATAACGAGCTATTTAAAAATCTTAATGACTATGGACTCAGCACGTTTGGGGCCATCTCGACGATCAATCTTCTGCGCAAAAGACATCCGAGTCATGTAATCATTTAACACGTAACATTAATAACGTGACATAAAGTAGGCAATATCAGCACGCACCATTGAGAACGCAATAATGAGCACGTATCATCAAGCACGTTATTAAACCACATCATTTAAGCAGAGTCCTCAGCCTCCTTCTCGGCCTTCAACTTGGCGTAGAAGGCATCTCTCTTCTGCACAAGAGGCTTGTGCTCGAACTGCCAGTATGCTCCGGCCATAGCAAATCCAATGGCAAAGCCGATGGAGATGTCAGTTATGATCTTTCTTCTTAAGGTTCCGGTGATAGGGGCAATGGCCATTTTGATGTGTATGAAGTGAAGTAGAGAGTTGTGGGTTGATTTTTTCTTGTCTACAGGCGCGAAAGTGGTAGCACGAGTCCGCCAATGGGAGGGCGCGAAAAGCCAGACATGCTGGCACGTGACCCAGAACTGACAGTGTTGAAGAGGCAATAGGGGAGACAGGAGGAAAGTGGAGCTTGTTTAAAACTAATTTTCAGATATTTCAGGGATAATGAAAGGAGACTGTCACTCTCTACAATAAAAAATTAGGTCAAAAGGTATCAAAAGGACTTTCTATGAATCTTGGTGTACGGGTGTAGCGGCCCCACTCGCACTCGAAAATCTGCCCACTACTCTTCCACTTTATCACCATAATGCTTTCCAGAATCGGCCTCCAAGCCCCTGTGGGCAGATTTGCTGCTAGAACCAGAACCTTCAAGACCTCCGCTGTCACCTTAAATAGCATCCACGGGACTCCCAAGCTGGGTGTCTACTCCAACTTGCCCTTCAAGGTCAAGGACAGAAAGATTCCATTTGGCTTTGTTTGGTGGGGAACCTTCGGCTTCTTCTTCGCCTTTCCTTTCTTGTCGTCCTACTGGCACATGAAGAAGGCTGGTAACATTTAAGTACGCATAGCAATAAAGATAACTATTATGTCATGTAGATTTTTTGTGTGGCTTTGAAAGAAGCGTAATGGCTGATTAAGACTATTTGCATGAGATGACAAGAATAGTTATCGGTATTATACATTTCATGAAAATACTTCTTGCTATGATCTACGTAATAGGATGCATAGTTACGATTATTTTACTTCAAACTGGGTGTCTGGCTTATTCTTTGAATGTATCTGTACCCATTTCAAAACATATCCAAATAAAGCATTGAAAAATAATGCAAGCATTTCTCCTATTTGTCGTGAAAGTATTGTAAAATTTTTTTGGGGAAGACTGCCAATCGTTATAGCTGGAAATGTTTCCACGAACTTGTTCTATGAATTGTTCACAATATTCAAATTTTGAACCAAAAGTAATGGCACGATATGCAATGTATTACATAACTCCACAATGGAAGCTTATTGTCATCCCTATAATAACGCTTTAGTAACTCATAATATGGCTTACCCAATTTGAAATAATGCCATTGTCTCTCAAATTATGGCTATAATATGGAAACACGACTTATATCTTTATTATGGATTAAACAAATTGTGGTATATTATAATATCTCAACGTATGGCAATGATAGCTCATAAAATGACTATAAAAGCTCAAAAAATGGTTTTGTAATCCAATAATGTTCACAAGCTTACAATATGAGTTAATAATAGTGAATCATGAATGCATATTCAATGAGTTATTTTTTAAGCCTGATGATTACAATAGCACATGTATTGTGACTTTAAAACTTATATAATAACCTCTATGCACGTAAGAAAAGTTTTTTTGATAGGCTCAATAGTATCATGATAAATCGAATATTTGATGGTAGAACAACGTAAAGGAAGTCTTGAATAGTTGGTTTGGGATCTAGGAGGGCTTGCAATTTTTTTCAGACACACAAACGTCAACTTGGTAAATGTTACAATAGAAGTACAATGTTTTCATGCTGCACGTGATTTTGATGAAGCTACTGATTGTTTTTAACAACACACCCAATTACACTCTTCTATGTATGCAAGCCTCTCCTTTGATAATTCACGTGGTTTTTTATTGATACTTAAGTGTCCCATTTTTGGTTCTTCGCTTCCAATCTAGCCACTACTCAGTTTACTCACATGATAACCTCTATACGACTATTACATCCACGTACACTAGTCTTGTTTTTTTTTTTTGGTCACTATTACAGCTACCATTTTTCGAGCCACCTAATTTGTCCTTTACCTTTAACCTATTCTGTTCCACATAATATTATCAGCTTTCTCCACCAATTCATCTGATCTGAACCACTTAATTTCAACCACTTCATCTAAGTCACTTATTCTGAGATTTAATCTGGGCCTTGATTTGGGTCTTGATTTGAGTTACTAATCCTAAGTCTTCTGTATTCTTGTCACTTGGCTTTTATCATGTTTGCTTTACATTTTCTCCTAGCCACTTTTTTCAACTATTGAATCTGCAACTTTCTTCCAACACGTGTTTTAATACCCACTTGTAATACATGAAACAATTGAAGTGAGCTATTTAATCAACTCAAACTCTTTTCGGGTATATTGCACCACTTATATTCTTGAATTATATTTTTTCCACTTACATTTTAGCTACTTTACTCCACCACATATCTCCTTTACTCATATTCTCGCCACTTTTTTAGCTACTGTGTTTTTTTTTCGCTTTTTTTTTTTTCAATAAACTTCTTTTATTTATTTTCCTATCCCCGACACTTAAGTCTCTTCTTTGGCTAAAATCACCATTATTAATCGCTAATTTTTTCTTGGATTTGATTTTAATTGATTATGCTATTTATGCTGGGCTGATGAGTCGATGGACGATGGAATGCTACGGATATCCCAATACTTCCTTTACACGTCGAAGCGGACTCTTTTAACGGGCCTATTCTCGCCAGAAATGGGCCGCTTGAGGCTAGATTTGCCATGTACGTGAGCGTGAATCGGACTCGTGGGTGGGCTGTGCTTTTCTTCAAGGATGGTGGACTCTGGATCGTAGCCATCGTCGTCATCAAGGTCAAGGTCCTTGTCCGCAGTACTAAGGCTGGAATTATACTCGTCGAAGTTAAAGGACTCAATATTGATGCCCAAACTGGAAGCTAATTCGGAGGGGTTGGGCGCTGTGACCTCCTCCATCACCGTGTTTTCCTCCATAACTGGGGTATCCTCGGTGAAAACCGCCGCGGTATGCACACAAGGCTTGCCCCATTCCTCGACATATGCATAGAAGGTCTCGTCTTTGCCAAGAATCAAATCGATATTGAGTTCCTGTGGTGGCTGAAGCGTAAGCGGTGCCTGTAGTTTCTCGGTTCGCTGTTGTTGGGCCGAGAATATGCTTTGCAGCATTGCTGTCTGCTCCTCACTCTGCAGGTCCAAAACCTTTCTGATTTCTTGAAGCCGGCCCAAGTAATCCTCTTTCCGGGCATCAAAATCTTCTTTCCGCTCGCTCATGACTTTTTCGCTTATGCTGTTGATCTCGAAAATAATATTGTTTCGGTTCAGGCGAAGTGTCTGGATTTTGTGTGCATCGAGAACATGCCCCAGGTTGGAACTTGCACCTTTTTTGGATTGAAATACTTCATCATCCACATGCATTCGCTCGTACTTTGCCATGGTCTTTTCGAGATCCTCATCCATGGCAATAATGTACTGGAGAAGGTAGTTGGCCTCTCGTAAAATTATGTCACGAGTGATGCGTGATGTGTGCGGCTGTGCTCCATCCTGATGGGCACCCAGAGCCAGCCCTAACGAAGTGGCCCTGATGATGAATTTTTCGATTCGGAGCAACATTTCCTGCGGGAAAAGGTCCAAGCCAGCAGTGGTCTTGCCTGTCATCCATGTCTTGAAAAGATTAATCAAATTTTGCCGGGTAGTCGTGTCGTCCACAATTAGGTAGGTTTCGGTGAAAAGCTTGAAGATGTTCTTGGCAAACAAAAGGTTATAAGGGTTACCAATGTTTTTGATGATCAGATCCATCAAGTAGAACGAGTACAATTTGTACTTGGGGAGGATTTTGTTGATGCGTTCCTCGATCATTTCCACCATAAAGGCTGCATCTTCGGGATACTTTTCTGCAATGCCGGTTAATTCCACAATCAAGGCCCGGGAATTGAGCGTGAGAGATGCTAGGAGATGCTTGAAGTATTCGCCGTTGAAGGGCTCGTCCTCCATCTTGAAAGTAAATTTGTATACTGATCCGGGACGATTGATCTATCTTCTCTAACTCCTCTTCTCTGAGTGTTTGGATATTTTGTTATTTTCTTGTGTTCTTGACTTCCTATTCTCCCGAAGTCTTGATTCCCTCTATCTTTTTATCTCTATCTATCTTCTCTTGTCTATGTATCTCGTATGTTTATGTCTATCTCTCTTGAACAACCTTCGGTGTTATCTACGGTGGTGCTAGATCAAAGAGCGAAAGCAGAACGGCGGATTCAACGCGCCGTAGTCTGCAGAAATGCCGGAGATGCTGAGCGGCAATGTTCTGTCCTTAGTGGCGGGTGCTAAGCAGAAGAAATAGAGAGCAATGGCTGGCAGAGTGTTTTTCGCGCCTGTTATTTTACTATGATGGTGCGTGCACGCAGGCTGAGTGACCCGTACATCCCACGAAGTGCGTAGTTGTTTGTCAAATGCACTACATTATGCAGGGTATACTGGACGGGGTTTGGTGGTGGTTCCATTGTTCTGCACTCAGAGGTTTTTCTAAGAAGAGGTTATTTCCAGATCAGAAGAACACAGGAACGGCTTTTCCAGGAATGTCTTTATCCAGGAACACAACCGGAACGTCTTTATTCCCGAACGTCTTTATCCAGGAACGGCTTTATCCAAAAACGGCTTTATCCAAAAACGGCTTTGTTGAACCGGCGTATCCAAGGACACGAAAAAGAAAATGAAATGACCAAACAAAAATTAAGATAAAGAAAAACAAAATAGATGGAAAAAAACTAAATAAATAAAAAAAAAGAATAAAAAAGAAACTGGCTGACTGAAACGAATTAGTTTCGCCCCATATGGTATGATCCAAAAGACCCGTGAACCAGGCCGGTCTCGGCCCGGTTCGGTGATTCGCGGCCGCGCTGCACACAATAGACGTCCAGTCGCATCAAAATCTGACTCAATCTAATCTACTACCCCACCGAACAATACCAAAATGTTGAAATCGTCAATGTACAAGACCGCTACCAGGCAGCTCTCTCACAGCCGTATGGCACTCGGCAAGATCCAGGTCAAGAACCCCATCGTCGAGATGGATGGAGATGAAATGACCCGTATCATTTGGGCCAGAATCAAGGACAAGTTGATCAACCCTTATTTGGACGTGGACCTCAAGTACTATGACTTGGGAATCGAGGCCAGAGATAAGACAGATGACAAGATTACTGTAGATGCCGCCAATGCCATCAAGGAGTACGGCGTGGGTATTAAGTGTGCCACTATCACCCCGGATGAGGGAAGAGTGGCAGAGTTCAAGTTGAAGAAAATGTGGTTATCGCCCAATGGTACCATCCGGAACATCTTAGGTGGTACTGTTTTCAGGGAATCCATTATAATCCCCAGAATCCCCAGATTGGTTCCAGGATGGGAAAAACCAATTGTTATTGGAAGACACGCCCACGGAGATCAGTACAAGGCCACTGATTTGGTTGTTTCTGAGGCCGGCAAGTTAGAAATGACCTTCACGCCTGCCTCTGGTGGAGAGCCAATCACAAAGACTATCTATGACTATAAGGGTCCTGGAGTAGGATTGGCCATGTACAACACGGATGAGTCTATCATTGGATTTGCCCATTCCTCGTTCAAAATGGCTCTTGCTCAGAATTTGCCATTGTACTTGTCTACCAAAAACACGATTTTGAAGAAGTACGACGGCCGTTTCAAGGATATTTTCCAGGACATTTACGACAAGCAATATGCAAGCGAGTTCGAGAAAAGCGGCTTGTGGTACGAGCACAGATTGATCGACGATATGGTGGCACAGATGATCAAGTCTAAGGGTGGATTTGTCATGGCTTTGAAGAACTACGACGGAGACGTTCAGTCGGATATCGTGGCTCAGGGTTTCGGATCATTGGGACTAATGACCTCCGCATTAATGACCCCCGATGGAAAAGCCTATGAGTCCGAGGCAGCCCACGGAACAGTAACTAGACATTACAGGCAACACCAGCAGGGCAAGGAAACTTCAACCAACTCTATTGCTTCTATTTTCGCATGGACCAGGGGTATCGCTCAGAGAGGAAGATTGGACGGCACAGAACAAGTGGTCCAGTTTGCACAGAAGTTAGAGGAGGCCACAGTGGCCACAGTGCAAGACGACGGCATCATGACTAAGGACTTGGCCTTGGCTTGTGGCAAGACATCCCGTGAGGCCTACGTAACCACCACCGAGTTTTTAGATGCAGTCTCCGAGAAGTTGAAGGGTGCATAAGCATTAGAATACATAGAGGCCTGATTGGTCAATGCAGTAACAATCAAAACCGCAATCAAAACCGCCAGGACCCGGGGGTCAGTGACTGCAAGAGAACGATAAATGCGCTTTGAAACCCCATGCTCGTGCCTGGCCGGATGTGGGGGCCGGCACTTGTAAACTTACCTAATTCGAAATGTGTAGCCTGGACCGGCGTACGCCGGTCTTAACATACAGTCCTGTATACTTGGGGGAGAAGAACAATGTGGGACGAGCCGAAGTGGTTGTATCGCTGATCGCTGCTCACGTGGTAGTCACGTGGATCCTTTAGAATCAAGAGAATATTCTATAACAAGCAATTAGAGACCCGGATCACTTTACGATCGGTAGGTGGATATGCGGGCGGAGCGTCTGCGTCTCCAGGACACGATATGCGAGATCTTGATCTTGTACAGTGTAGAGACGCATCCGCGGAATCCATGCAGGAGCATTTATCTGCCATACTACCAAGCAAACGCTCCTTAAACGTGCTTTCTGAAACGTGCATTGAATTTCTAGGCCTGTAAACGGCAACAAAGTCGGAATGTTTCAGATTGGCATAGCATACTCGCAGCCCGTCAAAATCATAGAAAAGTTGAGTCCCTGGGACAATCGGCTCGAGAATCATGCGAGGTTGGTCTTACGGCATAGTACGAGTTCCATGGCGAAACTAGTATTTGAGCCGTTCTAGACATGCGGAGCGGTAATTCCGCATGGCTGCAACAGCCGCATGCTAGAGTATTGGAGGCGCACCAGGTGCATGGTGCGGCGAAAAACGAAATGGAGAGTTATTTCCGACGCAACGAATATGGAACATACAGGATGCTGACATGAGTGCTGACAGTTTGCCATCGGAAAGCTTAAGTTGTTGGGCTTCCAGAGAGCACATTTCCACGCAGGGCTGAAGCCGCGAGCCTCTACTGCCGCAATTAAGCTTCCCACCAGACTGGCTTTGGATTCTTTGGAGAAACCATTGACTTTAGAAGGTTCTACTCTTGAATAAGCTTCTCATATTTTTCCAGATCAGAAGCTTGAATCAAACTTCTCGAGTGGGCGCTTATTTTATTCTGGCACTAAAACCCATTGTTCGAATTAGAACCGGAGTGCTTTTTTTCTTAGGGGGAAACGTGACTCCCCCAGGACCACCCTAATCATTTTTTGCGGCTCCACCACTATTTTTCGTGCCCCGCCGAAAACCCTTTGGAAGTACAGGGATAAGTAGCCCTTAAGAATGTGAGCTGTGCTGCATCCAGAGAGGACCCTGAAACATCAATGGTCCTCCGAACTATGCGGGTCATGCACGACAGCTTCTTTCTAAGCACGAAACACCATGAGCTGTAGCATACCCCGCCGTAACAGTGTCTACTCCTAGGGTCACCCTTTGGCGCGGTTTCCGAAGATTCGGACCGTTGTACCGAACGGCTGATCTGCAAGCACCTTCAACTCGCGCCAGTACATTTCTTCTGCTTGATGCGGCATTCATCTGGCGCACCTACTCGATCAAACAATGGCCTGTTGCCTGCACTTGGGAAAATAAATGAGAACAGGCAACTTTTAACCCGCCCCTAACTACTACGTTTTCGGTGGCCAAGGGTTTAAGCTTACACCCAATTATGCGTGGTATCCTGCGCTGGTTCTATCTCCATATGAATAATGCATGGCATAACTGCTAGGAGAAACATACAGAAAGCATGCCAAGGGGCTTTCCGGCCACCTCATGCTTGTCTCATATGTCGAGTGGCCAGCAGAAGTAGGCGCAATCTGCCGCCTCGAATAGACCGTCATGCCTCAAAATATCGGGCTGAGTGCTGTACTGGGGACATTCCATGCAGGACTACTTGGTGTCAATGAATTTGGGGTACCTATAAGCGCAGGGAGCAGGGAATCTCGAGCCACCGACTCAGTTTCAAGGCGACAATGGCTTGATGTGGTGAATCTAAGCCACATAGTCTAGGGTGTCTCGGGCGTAGTGCAGGAAAGGTCTGATCCGAAAGAAAGGGAACTTCAGGCGACCGTTGGAGGAAGCGCCTTTTGGGTTTTTCACTTGGCTAAAATTAAAAAAAAAAAAAATCCCCGATGCAACTTAATTGAATCTTATATAACTCTATCGCCAGCCGCACTCGGATGCGATCCGTTTACTAGATCCGGGTCCTTACAATAGCTAATGGAAATGTGGAGCAATCGATCATCCGCCGACACCTCGAGGCAGGCGTTCACCAGAGACTCTCATTACACCACACTTCCCCCGCTCAATTCCCTTCCTCCTTTTACATCTTGGCCCACCAAATGCAAAGACCAAGTGGAGGGCCAAAGTTCAGCCAAGCATTGTCAACTCAAGGACCCGAAAAACGCCATGATGAGCAACTATGAAGTGTGGGAGGCACCAGCGATCAAGGATCCCCGCTTTGAACGACACAGAGACTCACATTTTTCTATATCTCGATCAATTCCTCCTTCACCCGCAGAGTTTTCCCAGGGTGACCTCAAATTGGCTCCCACACGTGTTCTCTCGTTGCCCAAGCTCAGCGGTCAGGTGTTGCAGCTGCTCCATGGTTCACAGCTCACGCCAACTTATGATCACCAAAGGTCAGCCGATTGTATACGACACAAGTCCTACTCTCTGTCCTTGCAACCGCCCGAGACGCCCAGCTACCTCAACAAAAATGGAGTCGACCTTCAAAGAAGTCGCTCAGATTTCCTCGCGGACAAGAGGGCTAGCTTCATGTCTCAACTGCACTTACAATACCCGCAACCACGACTCTGCATTGGGTCGCCTCTAAATTGCAGAACAGATAACTTCCATAACTTTGTGGCTGCCTCTCCCAAGAGCCACAGCATAAAGTCCAAAAAGCTCAAGGTGGTGAAACCTTCCAAGGATGTACACCTTAAAAAGCCAAGTCGCAGTATGAGCTCCTCGGCAGCCAAGGTCAATTACGCCATCAAGCCTGCTTCCACTGGTGAATTGCCTTACCCTGCGTTACACATTGCCAATTCCATTTATCCTACCATTGTGGAGAAAAAGTACAGTGCGCCAGTGCTAGACCCCAGAAACCCCAGTCTCTACGTTTTTGAATACCCAATTGGAGATCACTGGGTCATCTGGAACTATTGTACAGGAATGGTACACTTGACTGGGCTTTGGCGTGCTGCCATTCAAGAGGGAATCTATGGCATGGAGGATTATTCGTTACAGCAATGCTCTAATCTTGCCCCTGAAAATAAGCCAAGTGTGGAACATGGCGACTTCACGCAGCAGCGCATCATGAGGATTCTCATCAAGCCCAATGCAAAGGCTGATATTGCCAAATTGTTGGAGTCCACGCCCCGAAGTTTGCAGCTGTGCATCAAACGAGTCCGAGGAGGCTTTTTGAAGATTCAGGGCACGTGGATCACCTACCCACTATGCAAGATACTAGCCACTAGATTTGCCTATTATATTCGGTACCACCTTGTGCCAATTTTTGGGGCAGATTTTCCGGGCTTGTGCTTGCCACCACTGGATCCCAATTTTGGCGAGCTTGAGTTCAACTCGGATATCCTTCAGCTAGTCCAGTTCAGCACGCCGCCTCTCCCACTGATGCCCATCCTGCCTCCCATAATGCCTCAGCTGCAGAGTAAAATAGAGGCGAAACCTAGAACCAGTGTTCCTAACGACGCTACTCCATCGCAAATGACATTTTACAAAACATCCAATTGTTTGCCCGATTCCGTGTCGTTGGAAACGCCGGTGTCGCCTCTAGACACCACGTTCGATCAGAAGATCGAGAAAAAAGTCATTGCTGGATGCGAATATCTAGCTGAACGTCAAAATGTAGGGCTGGGGCTGGCTCTCAACGAAAATACGCAGGAGGTGATGAAGATTGCCAGTTTGTTAACATAGGCTTCCGAGCTGTGAAGAAGGCTTGAAACACATAGATCGTTACAATGCCTTCTGAATATTTCTTCTTAAGCTTCTAATTTTTATTTTTTAATATTTTCAATACGACATTTTCAATACTTTCAATCCAGTAGTCTCAATCCTCCCAATTATCCAATTTTCATTCTTCAATCATTCTCAACGAATATTTTTTTAATCTCTGCATTTAAATCTTATCTCAATCTTCTAAATAAACTCAATGACCATTATCTCAAATATCCCCAAATTTCCATACGTCTATACTTTATCACCTTCTAATTCACCATCTTTTGAATCTCTTCTCATAATCCTTATCTTCCAATTCTCAACTACTAGCATTCATCTTTGTCTACTCTTATTCTCCTTTACTCTCATGGTCTGAATTACACATGCTTGGGGTACACCTCATGCTATGTGAAGTGTTGCAACATGCCTAAGGGTCGCATACACCTCCGTACCTTCCGTTCCAACTTACTAGGAGCGCGCTCAGTGTCACCACTTGTTCGTAAAGCCATAACCAATGGATTTCGTGACGTTCGATACCTTTTCGGAAACCGACGCGCTACCTTCGCCGCAGCCTTCGCTCTCTATTCCCTTGAAATCAAATATCGAAAGTTTGGGTGCCAAGCTTTCCAACTTCAAGGATATCAAGAACCTTCTAAAGACTGAAGAACTCGCCAACACATCCGATGAAAATGATCAAGATTTGAATGTAGCAAAACAATATGCGTCTCTCTCGCTCCTGCTGATTTCGAAGATTGATTCAGGCTCGGCACATGGCCTGAGAAATGCTCAAGAACAATCTGAAGAGATGGGTTTGGGCTCTCAAGACCTCAGATCCGAAGCCTTGTCAAAACGTTTGGGCCGAGCTCTTAATCCCGGCCTCAGTGACGGTGCCATGCGTGAACTCTTCTCCACATTAGAAACCAAAATTCCTGATGTGGAAACCTTGGTGGATTCCGGCGTGGAGGGTTCCATGGCCCGAAAAAATCTCCGAGGAAATATTGAAAAGGACTTGATCAAAAGCTATTCATCTATGCTTTCAGAATACGCGAAGCCCATACGGGAACTAAAATTATTGGGTGATAGAGTGCATGCGTTGGATGACTTGATCAGCTCGACCAATAACAATTTGTCTCAGAGTCTCTCGACGACCGAGGGCATCCGAAAAGAAGCCACGGAGCTCATGAACGAGAAGACACTCGTTAACTTGAAAAAATCGCTTCTTGTGAACTTCAAAGCCAAGTTTGTGTTAAACGAGTACGAGCTTTTCCTTCTTGATTCCAGCGATATTAACGAGGATTTTTTTGCTGCTCTCAAACGAGCCCAAGATATCAGTGAGTCGTGTCTGATTCTTTTGGGGTTAGATAACCCGGAATTAGGTCGCAAAATCTTGGCTCAGAATAATGAACTCATCAACAGAGCTGAGCGAAAAATTACCCAATACTGTAATAAATCCCTATCGAACACTTATTCGTTGAACCACCCGGACAGCTTAGCCAAGTTACATATGTGCCTATTCTATGTACAGGACAAGCCGGAGATGTTCCAGGGCGTTATTGAAGCTTTTGCCGAATCTCGGTCATCTGCATTGCTCGAGGAGTTCAATAACCAGGTTATTGGCGATTCTTCGAAACCCCCAGCATCTGTAAAGTCCGATGCAGGATCTCGCCCTGTTTACTACTCCTTCCATGATCCGGTTCGCTTTAGCACAGACTTGTTGGCCTATGTGCACTCTATCACTGTTAACGAGTCCGAGTTTATCACAGGCTTATTGAAAGGCAGTAAGGATTTATCTAATACCACTGATGAGGTTGTGGAGAAGATCCTACGGTCTTTGGCAAAGCCTACCAAGGCGCAGATCGACCTGACGATATCTTCAGAAACAAAATTGCCCATTCTTTACCAAATGTTCGATCATCTTCAGTTGTATCTGTTGATGTTTGCCAAAATTAAGAATGCCCGGAATATGCATCAGGCAGTGGAAGAGTCTTTAGATTTGGCTCGTCAGAAAATCGTAATTGTGTTGATCAATAGACTTGCCACCATCAAAAATTCTAACCTGGCTAAATTCGACTTGTCCGTGGACCTACAGCCTCCAGAATGGATAATCAGCTACTACTCAGACTTGATTCCCATGATCGACTCCATGTCTTCTAGCACCATTCTAGATTTTCCTCCTGAAGAGAACGAGCGGTTTTTAAGATTGGTTGTTGATGATCCAATCGAAGTTTTCAACGAGCACTTGAAGCTGATCACTGGTTCGCTCAATAAAAGGGATGTCAGCTTGTGCAGGCTCAACTTCTTGGACTTGATGATTCTGAAAATCATGCCCATCACCTTACTCAGTGACAAGATGATCGAGGTAAATCACATGATCAATGATATCACCACGGAGCTCAAAACTTCTCAATTTAAGACACTTTTGGCCGACTGCAAACTTTCCGATTACTACAACATCGCAAACATGATATGTCCTCTAGACGATGATGGCGCCGATGACGAGATTTTCGATCCCTCGTTGTTCCAGGCGATAACGGAAAACAAGCTTTTCAATAAGGAAAGCATCATTGAAATAAACACTACAGTACAGAGTGTTCTTCCCACGGCCCTTATGGATACGCAGCTGGCTTTGATGAAATTGAACAATCCCATCATAGTCAACGAAATCATCTTGGCGTCGTCTGCAAAATTTTTGAGGTTCTATAAGCATTTTTCGGCCATTGTGCAGGCATATCTCCATGAAGACTTGTTAACATGGACTGACCACGAGGTGTCAACCTTGTTGGGTGTGGAGGAGCAGGCCACTACCTAGTTGGCACTTTTCCTCTTCCGTACCCGTTCTTCTCATAATAATCCATGGGATAATAATTATCACACCATTGATCATTTTCCAACATCACCATGGCCTCATACGGTGTAAGAAGCGGTTTTTCGAACGCATAGCCCCAATCTATGGAGAGCCGTGGGCACGCCACCTGGATGAATGCATCGATATCGTCAAACATGGCGAGTTTTTGGGGGAAAATCTCACTCAAGATGATCTTGACCACTTCCACGCCCTTGGCTTTGAAGGACTCCTCCAAGCGGTCGAGAGTTTGTGGATTTCCTTGTCTGCCCAAAGCACCCAAAATGAGGCCGATTTTCTTCGCGTTTCTGGCACTATTTATAGCATCTTTCCTAACATCCACCATCTGTTTCTGGTCATAGTACTCTCGCGTAAATTTCTTGGAGTATGGATCGTATCTGTAAGCAGGTACTTCAGGGTTATGGATCATGGCGCTTTCAAGGTGAAACCGGCCGTCGCCCACATAGATCATAGATGAGATGTTGGTGTCCAACCGTGCTGATGTACACCCCAAGAGCTCGCCCTTAGAGAGCGGCATTGTTTGAGGAGGAATAATATAAATGGGCTTTTCGTCGTCACTCAATTTGCCAGCGATGCTGTGAATAGTGGGGTTGAACTGTATAGTGCCAAAGCAGGCGATGTGGTCACCCTGGTGGAAGTTTTTTTGAATGGTGTTGATGAGATGCGTCTCATCGATGTTGATTGTGACAAACACATAGAGCACCTTGATCTTGGTGATATCGATCGGCACGAGGCACAGGTGTGCATAGTGGATGATGAAGTCACAGTCCAACGCCCGGGCTGTAAAGTCATCGATGCAGCACGCGCCATACGATACATCCCCCATGACCACGGTCTCAACCTCGCAGAAGGTTTCCAAGATATCGGAGATTATAAGAGAGTAAATGAGTAGGCCTTCGGGCATCTGGAGCGACACACGTGACGCTTTGTTCTTGCGGATGTTCCACACACACTTGTGTACTTCGAAGTTGTAGTTGGAGGGTAGCATTTTGATGGCCTCGTTAAGATCTTTGTCGTTGAGTATATCGTCTGGAATCTGGTTGATAGCCCTGCCGATATGGCGTTTTTGCTTCTGTACCAAAGCGTTAAAGCCATCTGCATTGACTTTTCTACGGCCCACAAACCTACGCCTGGGTCTGGCTGTATCAGAGCCTGTACCTGCGTCTTGTGTATTGACCAGAGTCTGTAGCTCTTCTGGATTTTCCAGAGCCTGTAGCTCTTCTGGACTTTCCAGATTATGCGCCTCTTGAGTTGAGTTTTTCTGCAGCTCTTGAACTTCGTCCTCTAAACAGTGAGTATTTGACGCATGCATGTTTGACGTCCCTTGGTCTTTGGTGTGTCTCTGGTCCATTGTGCTAAAGATTAAATCGGTCATCGCAGACAAATCAAATAGAGTATACCGCATTACCAATTCCGCACGTGACCAGATCCTAATTACTACTGAAATACCATATAAATAGCATCAAGCCTACTACAGTAATTGGGCTCAAATCCACTGAAATTTGTACCTATTGTGAATCTCTTTTTTCTGTGGGTCAAAAATAAAAATTGAAAAATTTATGACTTTTGTGGTAACTTTACTGAATGTTTTCATATTCATGTTTTAGTCGAGTACTTGTTGATACAACACATCAATTGGTTCACTCTTCTGGAAGGCACGGTTATATAAAATTCATAAAATCCTTGAGTTTTAATAGACTCGTGACTGGATTGCAAGTAATTTTCCAAACGAAAATCTAATTGTAAATATCATGAGTAGACAAACTTGGCTTTCTTACTGACCGCTAAAATACATTCGCATTTTACTTGAAATTTGTCCAAAAGAAAGTATTGCAATTCTTCGACCGACATCCAAAAATCCACGAGCAAGTTTTTTTTTATAAAAACTAGCACAAACTATTGCAAGTATTTAGAAAATAACCCCTTTCTTAGTTTTACAGCCATCCATGTTATTGAAGGGAACCTACTAGGCTCTTCCCCACACGACTTATCTCACCTCATTGCGCGCTCATCTTAGCATCGCTCTCCTCAACTATTTATCCCAATGCTTACCCCGTATTTCACTGTGGACCAGGATGAGGAGTTTCTTCATATAACCATCAAAATATCTCACGGCCGTTTTTCAGCTCCGGCTCTCGAAATGGTCGTCGACTCTAATGTTTTCATCTTCTCTTTTCTGCCTTACTATCTAAGACTAAGATTCTCGCATCTGTTGATTGATGACGAGAGAGCCCACGCAGACTTGGACCTGAAGAACGACTGTGTCAAAATCAGACTTCCTAAGGAAATTCGGGGCCAAGAATTTACTGATTTGGACCTCACAGCCAAGCTCTTAGCCAGAAAGGATGAGGCAATCAAACCCAAGCCGTTGATTGAGGAATTGGACGTCAAGGCGTCCATCGAAAATCAAGTCACTGAGAAAAAATTTGGCACAGATAAAAAAGCTGGTGTTGAAGAAGGAGAAAGAGTCGTAACAGACAACAATTCAGTTGCTGAAGACAGAAACGCTTTGGCTGACGGAATGGAGCATGACTGGGAAATTAAGCAGGACATCACCGAAGAACCAGTCAATCCCATGTACGGCTTCAATAATTCATATAACCAGATAATTCTGGCTTCCATGGCCAATCAAAATGACATCAATGAGGTGGGTAACCCGGAAAGTGCCTCCGTGAACGATAAAATTATCGAACGATTAATTAAAGAAAACATCAAGTTTGACCCAGAATACTATGCGGCAGACTATATCATGGAGAAGTTTCCAACGCCGGATGATGACAAAATCTACAAGGGAATTATGGCTTGGAAATCGCCCTCTACGCAACAGTTTCTTTCGTGGTACAAGAAACAGAAGGAGTTGCCGGAACTGGAGAGATCTCAAATTTGTCCAGTGTCCTTCTCTAAAGAAGAGCAAGAGAAAATGTTACAGTTACCCCGAAAATCTTACTTAGTGGACAATGCATACAAGCAGCAGATCTACGTGTTGATGCTTTCTCTTCTCTTTTCACATCAGTTTGACCTAAGGGAGAATGAGGGAGAACACAACATCGAGAGTGCTTGGACTATAGGCAAAATCCTACCGCAGTTTGCCTTTTTGGACACGCAAATTGCTATTCCCAATTCCACCAACGAGTCCATTCTCAGAGCGGCCATAATCACCGGCTACAGGCGGTCGCTTTGCTACCCGTTCCACCGCCACTACGAGCTCTCAGCCAAGGCCTGGAACGATGTATACTACGCTCTTCGAGCAGGCAAGCGCATGGTGTTGAAGTTGTTGCTCGACTTGAAGGAATTGTTTCGGTTTCATGACATTTACTACGTGTACGACAAGATCTACCTAGAAGACCTTTGCCTGTACCTATTGAGTGATCAAGTAACAGAGAATTCCATCCGGCAGTTTGCTCATGACTTCAAGAAGGAGCTTGATTCCATCAGCAAAACAGACATCACGTTTGAGAAAATCGACGACACTCAGAATGGGGATGACATGGTTGTTTTAGATCTCCAGGAGATTGAGGTCATGGCACAGGGTTCATATCAAGACTACATCAATGCTCAATAATAACAGCAGCGCCTGATATAGAAGAAATTCATGATTCACTACGAGTGGATAAAATGTCCACGTTGCCCCTATTAGAGCTTCGCGTAAAGCGTCTTGCCTCTGTATAAGAGTCCACATGGCTCTCCAGGGCGGTAGCATCACTTGCAGTCATAGAAACGTCCCCATCATTGTCCTCGACTTTGGCATGTGGCGTTTGTCGGAACTCAGCGATAGCCGGATCGCTCAGTAAATCAACCGACATTTCGTTGGACTTGTGTCGTTTGTGCAGGAACCCTTGTCTGGGAGTAGATATTGGCTGAGCATTATTGCGGTCCTCAGGTTTGTCTGAGCCGGGATTCTCTGGCTTCCAATGATGGAACTGTATAACGTGCTGGTAAGAAGTCATGGATTCCTGCGACGGCTCCTGGCTGCTCTTAGTCTGTTTGTATAATGGCTGCGCAGGAGACGGTTTCACTTGCATTGAAGACACTTTTCCTGAAGCCTCTTCGCCGTAAGGACTCAGTGAAGAGCCATTAAATACGTTGAACTGGGGAGGGTTCGGATACTTTACCTTCAGCTGCGAGCGCTCCAAGTTTCTGGATGAAGACAAAGCATCCAGAGGCATGGAGAAGTGTCGCTGGTGCGAAGGAAGCGTTCGTTGTGTAGGCACGTAAGCAGTAATGGGGCTAGCTAGATTGGCGACGGCAGCAGCGCCGATTTTCGCAGGGGATCGAGGGCGCCGGAGGCTTTGATTGGTCAGTGGCTGGTTGAAGCGGGCAGAACCAGTACCATACCGAAAGTTTGCCGGCGGCACCAAACTGGCATTATCTGGATGTTCATAGTTTCTGACAATGTTCTGGTGTGAAAGATAAGGTGAGCCGTGTAGAGAGCTATTGGAGCTGGGGATGGAGGCGTGATTAGAGCCACCCAGGTAAGAGCGATTTCGGTGGCCCGAAGAAGGATTATTAGGAAGATTAGGACCAGGAACGGAGGGTTTCTGTGGAGCATTCCCCACGCACATGGCCGGGATCAAGTGGGGAGGCACGTCGCTCTTGGAAGCACGATCGAGAATCTGGAGGTTTCTAGAGGCGATCTCTAGGCGAATCTCCTCCTGTTTTGTGCGTTCCTGCTCAACTCGGAGCTCAAGCGCCGCTTTTAGTGTTGGGGTAGTCAATCGAAGGTGTTTCATTTCGGGCCCAAGTAACGATACGAGCGTCGCTTCCGGAACGAAATCCATGGCCTCCGGTCCAGTAATACTACTCCCTGCATCGGCAGTATCGCGGCACAGAGATTGTTCGGGAGTCATGGGGTGTTCCTCGGAAGGATTCTGGCCAGGAAAGGTCTGGTAATGATGACGTAGCGCAGAGGAGTTGCAGTCGAGCAGATGCAGAGAGGCGAAAGAAGCCCGCGAAGAAGCAGCGTCACTGGAGGCTTTGTAGTTGGGCTCGGGCGGATCACTTTTGTGTCGGAAGGGAATGGGTTTCTCTTGGTTCAGAAACTTATTGATTAGGTGGTGGACACTCATGGAACTCATGTTGATTTCACTCGTGCATTGAATCTGTTATCGGAGAAACAATAATTTCAGGATCAGCGTGCTCGACTTTCTGGAAATGGCAAAGACGATCTCACTTTCCGCCAGCAAAGAGTAGAGGATGAAGGAGGAGGAACAGCTAGGGAAAAAGTGATTCACTTGTTGCTAATTGGAACAAATCCACGGTCCAAGAATCGTGAAGACGCTTTCTTATTGTGATGCTACAAAAAAAAAAAAAAAAAAAATAAGTCTTCCCCTTTAGGAATACTGTTGTTATTTCTCCCGCGATTGGATTAGCGGTGCCTATTCTATCCTACAGCGCTAATGTACCAAGTGGGATAGTTGGCGAAATTCTGGAATAAAACTTGACCTGGTGTCTCCTTTGACTATGGTTTCGGGCTGTGTTCGGATCCCGATTCTCCATACTTGGTGGGGCAGTTCTGGGGTGGGCTCAGTGAAATACCTCACCGGCCAGGGCCCTCGGGGAAATGCGAGGGGCGCGACGCACAACAAATATAGTAAGGGGAAGCTCGCTTGCGAATGACCGCACCCATTATCTCGGCGCCTGTGGGTCAGTTCCGAAACCGATTACCCAATACGCAAAATGCACAGGTGTACCATTCGCAAAGAGCTCTATATTACAATGGCCAACTCTTAAGCCCGCAAATATTTTGAAGTCTATGTCTACCTTTGGACTTGGTGGCCACTTATCCGAACGTAAGCCCCAGGGGAAGTATACCTTCTGAGTACATTTGATGGTGTATGGCGCTCGGAAATGTTAGCCGTCTTGTGATAGAAGCTTGGATGGCACATGATGCAGGGCAAATTACAACCTGTGACATCGGGCCATCTCACCCGTTTTCTCTCATGTATGCTGTCTTGTTTACTTTATGCTGATATTGCGGTGCGAAACGGTGACGCCTGCAAGTGTTGCACAGGTTCCAAACATAGCAATTTTCCGCTTAGAATATGTAATGTTGCCTAAACTGCGTTCCATGTTATATGCACGTCTTTGTGAAGCGGGTATCACAATAATCTCGGCACGTAGTGGGACCATCGTATGAGACCATTGTGTGAGGCCATCGCAGATCGTATGAGAGATTCGCGGACCATCATATGAGACATCGCAGACCATCATGAGACCATCGCATGTGACTAACACAATCGAATTTCCGGGATCGAAATTTTTTTGTTCAAATTCCGGAATTAGATATTTTTTTTACCAAAATTCTTTATTCAAACGTCGTTGTCAACATTCTTGATTAAATTCTTGATCAAATTTTTAATGAATCTCCTAATGAAACAAAACCTCTTAAACAAACCTTGTTATAATTCTATCAAATTTTGTAATTAAATCGAATCACCAATCAAGATCAAAATCATAAAATCAATAAAATTAAAGTGATCAAACAAACCAAACAAACCAAACAAACCATCTAGATTAATGAGATCAATGAGATCAATGGAATCAATGGAATCAATGGAATCAATGGGATCAATAAAATCAATGGGATCAATGGGATCAGTCAGATCAATTACATTAATCACATCAATCGCATCAGCCAAATCGGTCAGTTCTCGCATTGAAGATTCTTCAGTATGACTCCACTTTGAATACAATCTGTCCGTCCTTCTTCTGCAATTCTTCAATGTCTTTTCGGAAGTTGCGTCTCCAGTCAACAATGTAATTGATGCGAAACCTCAACTCTCCTCCCAAAACCAACTGCAAAGCCTCTTCTACCCAACCCTTCTTAATTTCCAAATCATTTTTCTCGTAGTAGTTATACTTGCCCATAAATTGATTAGCTATCCCTTGTGTCCAGCTCAGGCCCCAAGGGTCCAAATATCCTTTGCCTCCGCTATATATTTTATCCACTTGGTAAGATGGCTCTGATAAGTAAAAGTTGCAGTGGGAGACATACGTTGACCCAGCACTCTTGGGTTTTAACAACTTCATGAACAAGGGTTCTTTCGTTTTGCCAAAAATTGAGCTTGGCTTGACGCTTTCCTCAAGCCGAGCTTTAAAAGGAAAATTAATCTCATCGATTTTTGTTACATCGACTGACTTCTGGAACATTTTCTTGCTTCCAACTATATCAATGAAAAGGTCTAATTTTGCCTCCCCAATATTCTTTTTGGTAATTTTCTGGGACTCTGGTATAACCTTGAGTATGCTCTCGAACACTTCTGTAGCAAAAAAGGGTACTTTTTTGTAATTTATAGGCACCCTTTCGCCGACAACATAGAGGTCTTCGTTCACCATATCAAAAGCCACAATATTGAAATTTCGAAAGCCGCCACAATTGAGTGATTTAACGAATGTTTCCATCACTTGATAGTTTTTTTCTAGAACTACCAACGTAACATTAAACCTCTCCAAATGCGCATAGACACTGGAAGCGATAATCTGGGCCAAAGTCAAACCAAGATTCGTGTCTCCACCATTGATGAGGATATTGGCGGACTTTTGCTTTCGAAATACAGAGTCCATCAACTCCAACGACTGCTTTGCTCTGCAGTACTCAGATCCAAAAACTGCAAATTTGGCTTCAGTAGATAACTCACTTTCAAAATCGTAAGTGGATTTAGGCGGACCCTTCCTTAATTCCTTCTTATCTTGAACAGGACAGTTTTCGACCATCGGAACTTCGCTTTGAATCAGCTCATCATCAATTTGAAATTTGGACTCTGACAGTATAACAGGCAAAGAAAGCTGGAGGTCAATTGAGGCAATCTTTTCGAAGTCTTGATCAGAGATCGGAATCAAAATATCACTAGGGTTGACGATAACACACGACTGAAGAGACCCTTTCTTCTCCAAAGGATTGGTCACACCAAAGACTCTTGTACCTTTTTGAAACACACCACTGTTGCTGTAATTTCTTCCCAATTCCACGACCTCCCCAACAAAAGTATATCCAAGGCCGACCCTCTCATTCGAGATGTTGTAAGTGTATTTTTTGAGCTTGGCAAGGTCAAAAGATGAAAGAGACGCATACTTCACATCCACGAGAATTCGGTCCCTGCGAAGCGGGAAGACAACCTCGTGATAATTGAAATTCAATACGGTGTTTTTATTGATCACTGAAATCTCCTTGACAGCACGGCTCGGGAGATCTGGTAAATCGTCTAGCCGTATTGTTCTCTTAGGCTTCGCCGTAGGCTGGCTTCCTGGCAAAGGCTTGGGTCCCTGACTCCTTTTCTGTAAATAAGAAAGCTCCGGGGGGATTTTTCCGAAAGGATTGCTCTCCGAATTCTCTTGGTGGTGGTGTTCAACCTCCTTGTGATGTTCCCATAACTCTTCCACGGGCTCTGCGGCAAAACCTACCGACTTCTTTTTTGAAACTCTAGGTATACTATTTTCTGTTTGAATAGAGTTTCCATCGTTAGCTGAAATCGGGATCGTCTCCTCAACAGGATTTGGGGTTATTGTTTCTTGCTTTGATTGTGCATTTTCGATGCTTAACGCACTTAACGAAGCACTGTTTTCTTCACTGTTTGCGGAGCTTCTGGGGTCGCTAGCTGCTTGAATTTCTGAAAGTTCACTTTCTTTAGATATATCGCCCATTTTTTCTGGAATGCGTATCCTTTGAAATATATCTAATAAAGAATTGAGTTGTGCCGAGAAGCCGATCGGAAGTGAGGGATATAGCATAAAGTGCACCCGCTCTGCATAAAGCTCAGTTACCGAGCGATAGTGTCTCACTATGCGAGGCTCCAACGTAATATAAGATAATGCGTGCTTGAGATTGGCCAAAATTTGTGGCCTCAGAAAGATTATTTCAAGAATTGCTACCTCACGTGCTTGGAAGGCCTTGTTACTAGCGAGGGCAGTTATACTTCATCTTGATGTGATGGAGCAAATGTAGATTTGCATTCATCACACTACTGCACGCAGAATAGTCGCGAAGTCCACTAGAGTCTACGACACCAATACATAACCTCACAGCGCTTCGATCCGACCGCTTTTCTTTGTATCCGGCTGACTAGGAGGCTTCTATCTGCATAACCCTGCACCATCTTACTGTCAGTGGCCTTTTTTTGCCTATATAATTTCAACTACTGGGCGAGCAACCTTAACTGATAGTTGTAGTTGAATTATGATTTTCATCATACTTTGCTACATAGCTGCGCTTACAGCGTCTCTTATCTTTCTCCAGTACCATATCAATCTATTCAAGTATCCGGCCTACTTTTCCATTACTCTTATTATGGCAATTTTTATCCCACTTTCGGTGACCTTTCTTTTACCCATTGATTACGTGACCCATTTCCACGAGGTCCCTCTCATTTCCATCTCTGAGACATTGACCTTGTTTTTATGGAAAGCTGACTACTGGTCAACTTTTCTTTTGACATGGTTCCTATTACCAGTACTTCAGGAATTTTACAGAGCTGCCAGTTATCTGAAACTACGCCGTCTTCGAATATCTCTCATACGCAACTTAAAGTTCCAGGCCATCATACTTGCTGTGTCTTTGCTTGGTGCCATCTATCTCATATTAGAGACTGGCCTAACATTTCAAAATATAAAGTCAATGATTATCGGCATATCCCACATTTACTCATTGGTGCTTGCCCTTTGGCTCATGGCTCATGGCTTAATCTCCATCCCCAGAAACAGGTGGCTCGAGGGAAATTTGATTCAAAACATAAAACACCACTACTTGAAAGTCCCAAAACTTGTGGATACCATTGAAGACACCAAAATCTCTTTCAAAGAAGAAGTGCTCCAGGTAATTATCCTCAAAGAGAATTACACCAATCCCGATGACTCTCTTAGCTTCGCCTACAGAGACTGGATACTCAAACTTTATACCCAGATACCGGAAGATATCACAGATTCAGTCAGAAGGCAATATACGTATTCCGAATCGAATGTCTCTATTACTAGAGAGCAAATCACCGACACTTTCATGCACAAGTTGACTTCTAGTTTCCAAATAAACTTGTATACACTCCTGTCACATAACGCTGAATATGATAAGCTTTTGGATCAAATTTCACGATTGCAGAATCTAATTGAGGCTAAAGCAACAAATAATGTGGGGGAACGGCTTCAGATCATGGAGAGCTCCAGGGGCTTTTTACCTCCCAAAATCAATTTTTATTTCCAATGTCACGTGAAACCAGTTTTGGCAAGACTTGTTGCAATCCTATTGTTTGTTATGACATTCATTGTGATTGAGTCTGAATATTTCCATTCGACTGACTTATCCGTTATCCATGTTCTTATTCATAAGACGTTTATTTCTCAACACCCTTTGTTGCAGGTCTCCTGTACATCCTTGATATTCATGTACATGTTGTTCTGTTCCCTCAACTCCTTGGCTAAACTCAAGGTGTTCAACATGTACCATCTAGTGCCTCGAAACTCCGACCCCGTGTCTGCATGCTTCTATGCTTCATATATTGCCAGGATGACCATACCCTTGTCCTACAACTTTCTCACATTATTTGTGCTTCGCTTATCGACTTTTGAAGAGTGGTACGGTCACTCCATTCATCTTACAGGGTTTTTCAACCTCATGAATAACTGGGTACCTCGGCTATTGCTCTTGCCAGTCTTGTTAACCACGTTCAATTTTTATGACCGTTTAAAGAACAAGTTGGGCATTAACGGTGGCTTTTACGATTGGGCCGACTTCGATGATGACACTCTTAGGTCGGAGAGCAATGTGGGAGACTTGGAGCGGAACGCAATTAACCGAAATGAGTTGCTCATAGCGGAGGCCAAAAGAATGGTGTCTATGGAGTTGAATCGGCGACAGAGCCTTCATCAAGCCAACTTGCGAAGCTTCAATCTACAGAACGATTCTTTACCTGTACATGATACGTTCGACTCGTTCTTGCAAAGTAATCTCGAAAACAGATTGGATCAAGCCGTATATACAGACGACATATTGGATGCTAACAATCAAGAAGATGATGCTATCTGGAGCCGACTAGGAGCTACGTGGAAAGGATTGAAGGGTGCTATCAACTCCAGACTCGGTCGAAATCACATACCTTACAGAGATGATCCTTTGGAGAACTACAATTATGACGATGATGCGAATGAAAATTTGATCTTGTGATAAGTGCCATGAAAGATTTAGCTAGTCGTTGATGTCTAAAAAGAACGCATCTCAGTAATATATCTTGGTTAGTAGTAGTAGGCTGCGAAATGGGAAGGGCAGTCCTAAAACCCGTGCATCGCGTTTTCGAGAATAAAAAAGTGCATTTTGAAGAACTCACATACTCAAGCACGACCATGTCTAATTTCAGCCTTCAAGTCCGCAAGGCTGTTCCTTCTATTGACCCTGTGGTTGCAAGCTATGCTCTCGGTTATATACAGCATGTTTCCAGCAATACGGAGGATTCTGTGTCAGCTCAGCAACTCGACATCTCGCAACAGTTGGCTTTTATTCAAGACATGCTTGTGGATGCTGGAGGACAAGAAGAGAAAGTTCAGGAATTGATTTCAGTGGTGGAAAAGCAGTTATCTGAAAAGCTCAAAGATAACATGGCCAAACTAGCCATTACCGGTGATAAATCCAAAAGGTTATTGGATGTCAATGTGTTGAAGAATAACTCAAAGAGAGATATCAACTCTTCTCTCGCGTTGCTTGGTGCCTCCAGAGATATCACGCACGCAGGAAGACAAGTCGAGAGTAGGGTTGACAAGAAGAAGTTGGAGAAACAGGAGAGAAAAATTGCCAAGAAGGTTGCGAAGAGAAACAATCAGTTTGTCAAGTACGAGGCATCTCAACTTCTCAAGGCGAAGAAGAAGGACGACTACGATTCCTTTTATTTGGAAATTAATCCTTTGGAGTTCGGCTCTAGTGCAGGGAAATCAAAAGACATCAAGGTCGATAACTTCGACTTGTATGTGGGCGAAGGTCAGCGTATTCTAAGCGACTCAAGCTTGACGCTAGCTTATGGTAGAAGGTATGGTTTGGTTGGACAAAACGGTATCGGTAAGTCGACGTTGTTGAGAGCATTATCGAGAAGAGAGTTGAACATTCCTAAGCATATTACTATTTTGCATGTTGAGCAAGAGCTCAGAGGTGACGATACTTTGGCGTTGCAGGCAGTTTTAGACGCAGATGTTTGGCGTAAGTCTCTTTTGGAGGAGGAGCAGAAAATTACCGAAAGAATTGAAGAGATCGAGAAGTTGCGTTTAGAATTCGAAGAAGGTTCCAATGAAGTCCTTAAATTGGACAACGAAAGAGGAGACTTGGACAAGCATTTATCGGAAGTCAACGAAAAATTATACGAAATGGAATCGGACAAAGCTGAATCCAGAGCTGCTGCCATTTTGTACGGCTTAGGTTTCTCCAAGGAATCTCAAAGCATGCCTACCAACTCTTTCTCTGGTGGCTGGAGAATGAGACTTTCTTTGGCCCGTGCTTTGTTCTGTGAACCAGATCTTCTTCTTTTGGATGAGCCTTCTAATATGTTGGATGTTCCTTCCATTACTTACTTGGCGAAGTACTTACAGGGCTACGAGGGAACAGTTCTCGTCGTTTCGCACGATCGTGATTTCCTTAATGAGGTAGCCACGGATATCATACACCAACATTCTGAACGTCTTGACTACTACCGTGGGTCAAACTTCAACTCTTTCTATTCCACCAGAGAGGAAAGAATTAAAAACCAGCGCCGTGAGTATGAAAACCAAATGGCTTACAGACAACATTTACAAGCGTTTATCGACAAATTTAGATACAATGCTGCCAAGTCTTCAGAGGCCCAATCGAGAATCAAGAAGTTGGAAAAACTTCCCATCTTGGAGCCACCTGAAGATGACAAAGTGGTTACCTTTAAGTTCCCCGATCCAGATGGAATTTCGCCACCCATTATCCAAATGAACAATGTCACCTTCGGATACTCTGAAGACAAGATATTGTTGAGGGATGTTGATATGGATGTTCAAATGGACTCTCGTATTGCATTCTGTGGTGGTAACGGTACCGGTAAAACCACATTGCTTAAGCTTCTTTTGGATCAGTTGACGCCTTTAGAAGGAACAATCACCAAAAATGGCAGATTGAGAATTGGCTACTTTGCTCAACATCATGTGGATGCAATGGACTTGACTCTCTCTGCTGTCTCTTGGATGGCAAAAGCATATCCTGGAAAATCCGATGAAGAGTATAGACGTCATTTAGGGTCTTTTGGTATCACGGGTACCTTGGGCTTGCAAAAGATGCAATTGTTGTCCGGTGGACAGAAGTCTAGAGTCGCTTTTGCCGCTCTTTGTTTGAACCAACCACATATTCTCATTCTCGATGAACCTTCGAATCACTTGGATACGCAAGGTTTAGACGCGCTTGCTGATGCTTTGATCAACTTTAAGGGGGGTATTTTAATGGTTTCCCACGATGTTTCTACGATTGAAAGAGTTTGCAATGAGATTTGGGTAAGTGAAGACCAAAGAGTTACGAAGTTCCCAGGTAACATACACGATTACAAAAAGCATATTTTGAAAAAAGCTGGTGCCACTGGTGTTGTCAAGCAACATTAATAAAGTTCCGAAATATATGTATATATTTTTAGCATACGCTTTTGTGGAACTCAGGGATGATTACTTAAATTCTTGATGATTAGTCGATTCTATGTAAATTTTTTTTATAAATCTGTAATTACCTCTATTTTGCGTGATTGGGTTCTTTGAAACTATAGATTTCTTTTCAAAGATTTGGGCTTTTCTCAAGTATAATTGAACAGAGATTCCTGATCAATATCAGACTTTTGAGTCTAAACTGAGATTGCCATTTCCTTAAAACCGCGCATCTCTGAACCGCGTGATGCACTTATGTTCTCGGGTCTCTCTCGAACTGCTAGGGTCAGTCTTAGCGTGTTAGTTTCTTACACGTGTTATGAGTCATATTTGTATGTGAGGACACAAAATCTTATACAAGAGAGACGGTCCCTCGAGGGCCGAAGCAGATTCAGCTCTGCCCAAGTGAATGGAGTTTTTGTTAACCCATTTCATGAGTACCGGCCCCAAACTGCGTTTGAATTTTTATACGTAAGAATTTTAGAAGTTTTCGAGAGTCTTTACGGTACAAGAATTGAAGTTCATGATCTATATCCAAATCCTGAGGGGGATTTTGCTCGTGTTGAGGATATGTTGAAGACCTTCAAGCCAAACTATGAGCTCATGAGGAGAAACTCAACTTTGCTTCAAGAATGCCTAGCATTGAAGGACTTCAGTGTCATGAAGGTAGCTAGGGATATGCAACCTTCGGTGCAGAATCAGTTGTTATTCACTTGGTTGGGACAATCTTGTTCACTCATTCAATTGAGCGGGTTAAATATTTTGACGGATCCCATTTTCAGCGATCACCTCTTCAACGAGAAACTTGGTCCTAAGAGATTGGTGAAGTCGCCCATGACAATCGAAAATGTCAACTATGCTACGAAAGACAATTTAAACTTGATATTAGTGTCTCATAACCACCCAGATCATTTGGAGTTGGGTATAGTCAATAAATTGGGAAATAAGCCGACTTGGGTAGTACCCTTGGGGCTTAAAAAGGTTTTGGAAAAGGAAGGAATAACCAATATTATAGAGTTGGATTGGTGGGAAAAAGTATCACTCAATTCACATCTAACTGCACCTTCTGACTGCCAGCTACTTGACAATTACGAAATCGTGTGCGTTCCAGGTATGCACTGGTCTGGCCAAAAAGTGTATGATGCAAATAAATCATTGTGGGGCTCATTCATTCTACAAAGAAATGGTAAATCCATCTTTTATCATGCTGGAGATACAGGTTACTCGGAAGAATTATTCGACTCGATCGGCGAGCACTATGCGCCTGTTTACTTATCCATATTGCCCATTGGACAATATTGTCCATCTTGGCATCAGAAACCTCGTCATGTCTCTCCAGAAGAATGCATGAAGATTGTTGGGCAGTTGAAGTCAACCCATATGCTTGGAGTCCATTTCGGTACCTTTAAGCTCAGTTCAGAGCCCATTCTAGAGCCA
Organism: Metschnikowia matae var. maris; assembly: GCA_002370695.1. Classification (NCBI taxonomy): domain Eukaryota; kingdom Fungi; phylum Ascomycota; class Pichiomycetes; order Serinales; family Metschnikowiaceae; genus Metschnikowia; species Metschnikowia matae. The sequence continues at coordinate 178,539 of NKZH01002305.1, forward strand.
AAAAATAAGTTGCTTGACCTTGCCAAATCGAACAGCAAAGCAAATCATTATATTGTCCCAGAATTCGGTCATACCTACATGTATGATATGCTGAAGATTGACTAACCCACATATTTCATTCAAAGGAGCATGTTGAGATATGCTATTTCGAAGAATCATATATTCCGGTACAACAATAACTATTTACAAATCATAAAAATGAATGCCGGCCCGTAGTGTCACCGGCGCCACTGATTCGGTTAATTTTGCAAGCCGTAAATCTCCCTGATTTTTTGTCTTTGCGCAGTAATCATGGCTCTCTCGTTAGCTAAGTAAGTGGTGTCTGATCTGATCACAGAACCAATGGACATAAACAAGCTAAAGGTTGCGACCGATCCCATGATGTAGTTACCCAAGGTTCTCATCACACCATTTGGACCTGCTCCATGTTGCAAGATTGTGAACCCTCCGAACAAGACGCCCACACACACACCGACAGAGCCGCCCATTAATGCGCCCATTTTGAACTTATCAAAGTTGGAGGGTTGATAATATTGGACTGCCATCTTGAGGTTGTTTTCGAAGTTAGTTACTGGAAATTTAACTTCTCACTATGGAAATTTTCCCCAGTCGTGCACGTTCAAGCGAGGTGACTTGAGTGCAGGCAAACACAGATTTGGGGACTGGCAGATGATTTCTCTAAAACCGAATAATTGGCTGAAACTGTAAAGAAGCAGATATCCCGGCTCGGAAACTGTTAGCAATTTGAAGGTTCTTTGAATTTCGGAAGCCTGTTGAACGTTTGTGCCTCGCACGACTTCTGTGTCCAACCAATAGTCTCAATTGATGTGAGCCTTTGCAGCACAAAACAGTTGTATAGAATCGAATATGGGATCCACAACCTCAAAACCTGAGACCAAAGTGTTCACACCTGCAGCACCTGTAGACTACAGCGCCTCTTTTTTGTCCCACTTGAAAAAGTCACAGGAGTCTGACTATGCAAGAGCTCAATACACCGAAGAATATATCCAAGAACGTGTGGCAGACGAATTGAAGAAATTGGAAGCTGAGACAATCAAGAAATTCCAAAACAAAGTCCAGGCAGTTATCCAGAAAGAAACCACCAGCGAAACCTCTGTCGCTGCGTCCAACGAAAAGTTGGAAGCCTTGAGCAAAGTCTTGCATGATAATGCAGCATTGATGAGCATAGAAGTTCCTGAAAATATTTCGAACGCAAGACAGTCAGTAGTTACTTGCTTGAAAGAAAACAAAGGGAGGGTTTTGAATTGTTGGAGCGAAGTTGAGGAGTTCAAGAAGTTGGTTCACGCCATCTAGTCGAGCATTCATGCTAAGTTGGAGCGGTATGACATAGAAACGAATACATACAATAGGATAACTAACTGCCATTAATTAACTCGTAAATTTTGAATTCATTTTGACGAACTAAATAGACTTACAAACCCTTCGCCTTGTACACCAAGATCAAGGCCGAGTCGCTTTCGCCTCCACCGGCCAAAGTCTCAATCTTTTCCCGGTTGACTTTAGAAACTTTGTCATCGTTGTATCTCCACCAAACATCGCCGTCCAAATCATTTTCATCTCTAACAAAAGCCTGATAATGGCCCGAATCAGCTGAGATACCTTGATGTGTGATAACAGATGTCAATGTGTACACCGATGAGGGGTTCTCGGTAGTTTTGTCCAAATCAACACTTTTTGGCAACGAGTCTGCAAAGTCGTCTCTAAACTTGGTTTTAATAGATAATATCTTCATTTCGTCTTCTTCTTGTTGCTCCTGTGGGGTCAAACTGTGGTCTTTCTTTGTCTTTTTGAAATCCCTAACCAAGTCGAGGTTGTCTTTCTCTATTTGAGCCAACTTGTCTCTGACTGAAGTCTTCTCTTGTTTGATAGATTCATCAAGCATCTCGGCCACATCGAGCTCAAATGGAAACAGCACTTTTCTCAAGATCTTTGACTTCTTCTTTGTGTCCTTCCTCCAGAAAAAACGAACAAAATGAACAGTCAAATACTTTGGAAGTCTGGTAATTGTTTTGGTCACCTGATATTCTGTATTTGATTGTAAAGTTTCACTGTACTTTTCAATTGTGTCCTTCATGCTGTTGAGAATTCCGTCTCTGAGGAAATTCGTCTTGATGTCAATATAACAATTGAGTTTCTGAGAAACTTCAGAAGAAATGGTTTCCTCGTTCGAGATTGGATTGGTAGTCTTAACTTTGAAGTTAACCGTCATGAAATCATCGATTTGAAAAACAGAATTCAAACTGTTGATTATCTGGGAAAAAGCTTCTTCGGCATCTTGTTGCTTGTAAACACCCATCTCTTGTTCTGCAAACTGTGGGTATTGATTTCTAAACTGCATTAAAAATTGACTAGGAATTATCTCCAGTTGCTTTTTTGTCATTCCTAGAAAGATGGACTTTAAAGACGAGACAAGTGGGGCCAGTCCCGCTTGAGAGTCTTCCACTTTCTTCGCAATATCCTTGATACTATAAAGTGCTTGTAAAGACGAATTCAAGTAACAAGTATTTCCAAGGTTGACCAAGCCAGAAGGGTCCTGGGAAAACTTGACCAACTGATTCTCGTTCAAATCCTCCAAGAAAATTTGCTTATTTTCAGCAGGCAAAGGTAAGTCTTTGTCTGGGGTACCCAAAACCATAATGGGAGTGTTCAAGTTCAATTTAAGCTCCAGAATAATTGCATCGTCTGTCAATTTGCCCCCCTTGACTAAAATTTTTTGACGATCAATTGGGATTTGAGTTTTATCTTGAATCAATTTCTTCAAATCTAACCCAGTAGAGCTGTCAGTGAGCTCCAAGTCATGAACCTTTCCGGCGTTTTTGATGCTGATCTTTAAAGACATGATCTTCGTGGCAAACTTCCTGAAGGTGCACCAAGACCTCATTTTCAGGCCAATTTATGTGCAGTATTGTGTTAATGGCTGCTTTTGGTACTTAGTTCACTTTGTTAGGCATAGTTGCATTCGATAATAATATAAAAGTTTAGCAAAATTGAGCAAAGATAGGTACACACTCTTTCTATAGTCTATCCAGAGATTGACTTCGCAAAATGGTACAAGAGGGACCCTACGCCACAAACAGTATTCCACGCACTCCATATCGAGTTAGGGCCACCTTTAACGTCGCCCGTACGACAAAACCAAACATTTTGATTGTATGGCCGTAAGGCTGCTTGCATCACCTTATCATTCTTTTCTTTCAAGGGAGGATATCTCACTTTCATTGTGAGCTCAGAAGCAAACGCTTGCTCAATCACTGTCCTCTCGTGACTGAAAGCCCTATATGAATAGTAGCCATGGTAGGCACCCTGACCTGATTGACCAATACCACCGAAGGGTGCATTTGGAAGACCGACATGCAAGACCGAGTCGTTCACTACATGGCCACCCGACCTAATGGCCGTTCTAATAAGATCAACCTGAGGGTTCTTGGACCGCTTCATGGACTTAGAAGTAAAAATGTACAGAGCCAATGGGGTGTCGTGGCGCTGGATAACTTCCTGAACTGCACTCTCCAATGAAGTGTAGGTCAAAATAGGCAAGACTGGACCAAAAAGCTCCAATTGCATGGTCGAATCCTCCCAGTCCACATTATCGATTACTGTAGGAGAAATGTAACGGGTTTCCTCATCAGTCTCGCCACCAGCAACAATAGTTCCATTCGTAGCATCGATTGTTTTCTTCAAGTTTTTAAACGCACGCTGGTGAATGATGTGCGTGTAACCAGTATTATTCTTATCCAACAGCTCGTAGAACTGGTTCTCAACAACTTCAACGATAGCTTTTACCAATTTGGCCCGAACGCTCTCGTGAGCAAGTACATAATCGATAGCGACACAAGTTTGGCCAGCATTTGTGTAGCGTCCCCACACTATTCTTCTAGCAATGGCGGGAATATCGCTATCTGAGACATCTTCCAACACAAAAGCTGGAGATTTACCACCTAACTCCAAAAGAACAGGAGTGAGGGTTTCAGCAGCTTTCTTTGCGATAAGAGTACCAACAGCAGTAGAGCCGGTGTACATAATCTTATCGAACCTTTGATCCAACAATGCTGTTGTTTCGGGTATAGCGCCATTCACCATAGCGAAAGTGTCAGGATCAAGGGATTGGGTGAGTAGCCTTGTTAAAACAGCCGCAAAGTTTGGCGTAAGTTCTGAAACCTTTAACACTGTACAATTACCTGCAGAAATAGCAGCGATAAGCGAGGAGACTGAGAGTAGCAATGGGTAGTTGAATGGTGCTATCACGAGAACGGTTCCCAAAGGAATCTTCTCGACGTACACCGGACTTGTCAACATATTCAAAGGTAAGTCTTTCACTGGCTCTGGCTTTGCCCATTTATGCAAACTAGCAATAGTATGAACTAGTTCGCCCATGAGCGGCGCAAATTCCAAATTCTTAGTTTCTGATGGCGCCCGATAGAAGTCTTTTTGCAACGCAAAACAGAGTTCATCAATGTTATCATTAATGGCAAAATATATATTGCGTAACTGATTCAATCTGAATTGTAATGAGTGTGTTTTGCGATTCTTATGAAAAGAAGTCCTTAGGCGAGACACAATGTTAGGTATCTCATCAAGTGGAGTATACTTTAAAGGTGATGAATCCATGATATTCGCCTTGGATTGAGAATTTTCCTCCTTTTCGGGCAAATCGTTTATTTTCGGTGTGCTTAATTTACCTTCTTGAGGATTTCTCTTTTTAGTTTTATCCGGCATTGTAGAACTTCACGTTTTAGTCGATATCTGGGGAATGTGCGCCTTTTTATGTATCTGGGTGCTCTCACATGCGTGCGATAAAACGGCAGGGCTTTGACCCTCAAATTTTGCCCTTCCAAACTAAATGCGGCATTTCAAGACAAGATCATATAGAGAAAAAAAGAAAATTTACTGCTTTCTCAACATAGTCTACACATGAATTAGATGAGATGGAAATTAAAGCAAATTCAGCATGAATCATATTCTCCTCGTGCAGAAGCACCTGCCAAAGCATGTGAAATATACAGTCTCTCGCGCCTTTTCCCCACTTTCAAAAGTCATTGCGTGGCCCACGTAACAAAAGACAGTAATGTTGAAACTAGAGACATCCCCAAATTCTGTTTCTGAGGACGAAAGGTTCATAGCAGGTATTCGTGTACATGTTGATAACTTAATATCCCTTGAAGACCATGTGAAGAAACAAGTTTCTCATGAGATTTTGACCGAGGATATCAATATCAATGTCTTGTACTTGGTTCACCATAGAGGGGGCGATTACACATACACGAAATCATTTGGTCATAGAATCATCAAAGAGTTTTCGAAGAAGTCAGATGCCCCCATACTTGCCATTTCATTTGATGCCAGAAATCATGGTGAGCGCCAAATTGACCAGTTGAGAAATGCGACATGGCTGTCTAACAATGAATCACATGCATGGGACATGGTCAGCTCAATCGATGGAACTGTAGAGGATTTAAAACTCATAATTCAATATCTTCCAGTCACTCTTGATTATGAGAGCTTATTGACGCCAAAAATGAAAGAAAGTGAAGTTAAGATAAAGTATAACAACATAATATCAGGGTACTCTTTGGGAGGACATGTTGCGATCAGGTTTGCTAACAGATATCCTGACTTGACTTCTTTGATCAATCCAAACATTGGTTGCGCAGACATGACTTCCTTGCTCATCAATAGGTTAAAAGGTACCTCTAGTTTCGAGAAGAAACTATTCTACTTAACTTATGAAGAATTAGGATTGAGTGATAGCGAAAAGAAGAAGTATCCAGAAGCACTTCACGAAAGAGTCAGTGCAGAGGATGTTCAGATTTTTGAACTGTTCCCCTTCCTGGTAGTCAAGATCTTCGCATCATTCTATGATGAAGATCCTGACGTCCCACCCCAAATTACAAAATTGTGGCTTGATTTGTATTTGAATTCAAATTCGAAATCTGAGAGCTTTTTTGAGAAAGGTAAAATTCATGGGGTCACCGAAAATATGCTCGATAAATTTGCCTCTTGGTTAACCCAAAACATTTAGTCCTGATTCTGCTACATATGCCATGATGAATGCAGTATTACTTAAGTGGAAGAGATATCCGAAACTTCTCACAAAACTGTACCATCTTACGTTCCTGAATTATTCTTTAGCAGCGCCAGATTACACTGGATTGACCAAAACTTAAGAAATTGAAAGCAGGTGAGAACATTAATCCAGCTAAGAAAATTCAAAATTTGAAAAAGAGGCACAAAAATAAGGAGATGAACGCAGCTCAATCGAATTTTTTTGATGAGGAAGATAATTGAACAGGTTGTGATGCAAGAGGTCTGTCGCTTAACCATAAGTCCAATTGTGAGTGAATCCTGCATCCTGTGAAAATTGAAAGGAAAGGTTACATGGCTTGAATAATGACTTAGGCATGAACTGAAAATGTATGAAATCAGCCATGCCTATATTCATCAAATTTCTGATTTACAGAATCATGATCTATTTTTCGAATTTTGAGTTTTAAATAGCTAAGTTTGTATTAAAGATTCGAGTTTCTAAGTTAGAGTCATTATTAGTCAAATTGTATGACATTTTATTAAATTTTTTCATGAGGTGGGATACCCGTTTATCAGCTTAGTTTTTTCTAGAGCGTGAAAGCACACGTTCATCTATTTATTAAGATTTCAGTCCAGCTCTTCGGTGTTTGCAAATTAAGTAGATTAACTTGGTTATGGCATAAACATGATTCAAGTGAATAAAAATACAAGTGCCATTAAAAGTGGTACATAATTTTCCAAAAAACAAAGCTGTGTGCGGGCACTGTATGGAGAGATGTAACCCCTATATTATCCAAAAGAGAATGTTGTCTTAGTGACGATACTATCTACAAGATCGGAGAATAAGATCCCATATATATAGTAAATTTGCGGAAAGCCTGGATGTGAGGTGCAGCCATGAACAGCACATACTCAGTCATAAGGAACATGTAATCAGACAAGTTCAGAGAAGTTTTGTAACAGGGCAAGATATAAAGTCGGAATAGTGAGTCAGAAATACAAGTGCACGTACGCACATCCTAGTCAAAATCAAAGGAGCAGTCCACTTGAGTAATGTTGAAAAAAAAAGATTCAACTCATATTGAAGCAAAGAAAGCTCTGTGTGGACAGTAAAAAAATTCGGCTTATCACAATCCCTCAGCAAATTGAGGATTTAGATACATCCTGGCTTTAGTGACCACTTTGATTCCACACGTGTGGTTTGAGTGAAGTGTACACCGGTTCACAATGTGCAGTCGTTTATGATATCGCGCAATGAGACCTTGCGTCGCAACTACCAGGAACTGTATTAGATTAACAACTTGTTACTTCGTTATAATGAAGTCGCAACTTGTGAGCCCCACGTCCAAAAATATCCAGTCCCTTCAGGAGCAAAATGGTCTCACAGATGACTCTGTCGCTTCGGTTAACGGCATTATGAATGTGAATTGCTTGACGTTCAATCAGGATGCTTCATGTGCAGCATTAGGGCTCGACACTGGCTACAAAATTTTCTCTTGCAAGCCAGGTGTTCGTGAATGCTACCAGTCAAAACAGAAAGAGTCAATTGGGCTTGTCGAAATGCTTTACTGTACTTCATTGGTGGCAGTGGTGGGATTAGGCGATCAGCCAGGGTCACTGCCTCGAAAGCTAAAACTCATGAACACAAAAAGGTCTACTACTATTTGCGAGCTAATCTTTCCCTCCACAATACTTCTGGTGAAGCTTGGTCATGAAAGAATGATAGTGTTGCTTGAGGAGCAGATCTTTATCTACGATATAAAAACGCTAAACCTCCTACATACGATTGAGACATCTCCCAATCTCAATCGTTTATGCGCCTTGTCGAATAACACTATCGGCACGGGAAATAGCCTCCTAGCGTATCCATCACCTCCGAGGACAATCACCCATGAATCACTTCTAGTCAATGGAATCAATACAAATGGTGGCAACAATTCTGCATTGAACAATATCCAGTCCGTTAGCAACGCTCCTAATAGGGTTGGTGATGCCATAATTTTTGATCTCACCACTTTGCAACCATTAGCGGTTGTTGAAGCTCATAAGTCCGCTTTGTCCGCGATGTGTATATCCACTGATGGATCATTATTGGCGACTGCTTCAGATAAGGGTACCATTGTTCGGGTTTTCAACGTGAAGACGGGCTTGAAATTATACCAGTTCAGAAGAGGTACCTATCCTACGAAAATTTACTCCCTCTCTTTCAGCGAGGACAACCTCTACGTGCTCGCAACAAGCTCTAGCGAAACTATTCATATCTTCAGGCTAGGGGAGGATGAGTTACTAGCAAATAAGCAGAAGCAGAAACGAGAATCTTCCAAGAAAAAAACGATGTCTTCAGGCTATCTGACTATCAGAGAAGAAAGTGAGGAGCATACACGTGAGCCTCTGGATAATTTGGATATGGATGATGACGACGACGATGACGAAGAAGACGGTGTCATAGAGGACGACGGGGATGATAGCGATGCGGATAGAGATGGCGATAGTGATGATGATGAGCATGGTGATGGACATAACGTGGATAATCTCGGAAAGCAAAGAAAACTATCTCAGGGCTCTTTTAATTCATTCAATAGTGTCACGTCAAATGTCAGTGGGAGCGAAGATCAGAAAGAGAAGACTGAGCCAATCATCGATCAGAACAGACTTTCGGTTGCTCGTATTATACGAAGGTCTTCGCAAACTCTTGGGAGAAAGGCAGCTCAGAAGATGGGTGATTATTTGCCGTCTAGATTCTCATCTATTTTGGAACCAACAAGACATTTTGCGTCCCTCAAGATTCAGACCATTGGTAAAGATGTCAAATCTATCGCCGTCATTGAGAGCCATGCCGATGGGGTGAAAACTTATGGAAGCTTAAGCAAAGGTGACGACCAAGCTAATTCTCTTGCTTCAGTAGCGTCTTTAGGTTCTCAATGCTCGGAGTCGTCGAATCTTATACGCATTAGTGTCGTGACATCTGAGGGTTTCTACTATGTGTACGGTTTAGACCCAGAGAGAGGCGGTGATTGCATCTTGCTTCACCAAATTTCGCTTCTTGGAATATAGTGTTGTCAAGTCTTTAAAAAAATAAAACTCAAACCAGGAATTTATTGATGCTAGAAGAAAAAAGGGGCATACTGGGAATTGAACCCAGGGCCTCTCGCAATTTTGTTAACACAGAGCTAACCCAAAGCGAGAATCATACCACTAGACCACACGCCCTTTTTTTCGAATTCGATGGAAATTGATATAGAATATTTGACAAAGCTTAATTCTAGTCTTAAAGGACTTAACCTAATTAACAATGCTAATCATTTGAAAGTTAAATATCTGACAGTGGCAATTAAAATCACGGAGTCAATAATTTACCATACCAATATCATTTGCCTCCTACTATCTGAGAATACATTGCTCGAATCAATCCACCTTATGAATAATGTACAGTCTGTCAAGGAATCAATTATACATGCCAGCTAGCGCCAGGCTCAGATTCAGCTCAAGTAGACAACGTCAGAGTCGATTATCATATCGGAGAGGGGGTTTATGAGCAAGATAACGCCTGGAAAAAAATCAAGTTATGTTCGCTTTCATTGATTTGCTCAATAGTTATGAATATTCATGTACAGTGTTAGATCCACCATAGGCAGGGCCCTGCCTATGAAGGTATTATGAAGCCTCTCAGTCCGATTGTTACAATGGTTATACGGCGTTTGGCCATCAGAGCACTTCGTGCATAGATGACCTCTTTCGAACATTCCAGAATAAGCTTCCCATTGTTCTGGTGGAGAGTTTTTCGGTCACACGTTTCTCTCAAAGTTACATAAGCCACTCCGGTTCCTCTCTTGAGGAACCATCAACGAATATAAGAAGTGAGGCATAAATGTATCGAAAGAACATAACATACAGTGTTTTTTTAAAACTATTCAAATCAGTGCCACAAAATGATTCGAGCCACATTAGAAAAATTAAACAAATCAATTATTCAAAATATTTCGTGCACCCCTAACAAGTTGCTGTATATAGGATTAAAGGGAAAACCAGTTCATGTGCCGTCCGGTTTGATCGTTGATGGTACTGAAAGACTCCTCAATGTAGTAAATATGAGGCAATTCTCCAGATTTAAGATTTCAGAATATTGAATTCTTCAATGAATGTCTTCAATGAATGAAAGTAGGTGGGAAAATTCGCCATTTCCAATTTGCCATTTGATTTAAAAGACTGTGCGAAGAAGTCTTATTTTTGAATTATTGGTTTGAACCATTTTGTTAGTGTGGTTCGAAACAATTGACTAGTGTTTGTTGCGCTAGATTGAATAGTTTTGAAAAACACTGTACAGACAAGTTTATCACAGGTGAAACTGCATACATTTACGAAAAAGAGGCGAAATTCAAATTGCTAAAAACCCATTCATAGCTCTATTTGTTTTGTTACTTTTCTCTGAGTAAGTCAAAAGGGTTAGAACTTCCAGGTGAACACACGAAGACGAAATTTGGAGAAAACGTTCATCCTTGGAGAATGGTGGTACATTCCAGTGAGAAAGTCATTCATCGTTTTCACTCATGAATGGTCCACTTCCACAAATTGATTCCTTCTTTCTTGACTCACATAACAGCTTAGATTCTAGCTGCATTGTTAGTTATGTAGCATGCGGCATTATATCAGGGTCCCATATTACAGCTCCTCGCTACATTGATATAGGTTCAAAATATTTGGCTTTGTACTTGAAATTTTTATAATTTGGTTTCTTTACCTGAGCAAAAGCTCGCATGAAAAAGGATCTTTAATTGAATATATTGAGGTATATAAAATTTGAGTATATTATAATCATTACCTTTAAACATGGAGCGAACACTTTACTTCAGTAATCCGAACCATGTCCCTGCCCTGGCCACCGTTATCCATTATGGCTATTTATCCAGCCATCAGGTATCTTTGTGTAGGTAAATATCCATATGCAGGTAGGTTTATCGCGTATCACATCTGGCCTGATGTTGATGTTTGGCGCACAAGAATGATTGGAGGGGAAAGCTTCGTTAATGAGGAACTTTCGGCTCTCCGAATTGCAATTTTCGTGGTGATAAAGCTCTATATTTCGAGGAAACTACCTAAGTCGCGGACTTTACTCGTCCTTTTAGTGCAACTAATTGACGGAAAACCCATAGTGGATGCTCAATCATTAGTGCTTATACCCACCTTAACCTCATTATGCCAAGTGATTGCCTACTCATACAAGAAGAATTATCATTTAGATTCAAGTGATCATTTATGTTCCCCAAACTCAGAGATTGTGAATGAAATTCTTTTCAGTATAATCGACACTTTATGGAAGATAGAAACGGCGGATGATTTACATCATCTTGTTAAGAACACTTATGAGGCTATAGAGAGCACACATAAGGTCACAACTGCCGGAGAATGCTTAGTATCCTTGCGGTCGCCTCTAGGGCGTTATGTACAAAAGATTGCAGTTTCAGTGAAATTACTACATTTTAACGAGACAACTGTTCTCTTCAATTGCATACGTCAGTTCAGAGATCCCACTTTGGAACTTTATAAAAATTTGCAAAAGCTAGGATTTAATTCTTGTGAGTCGCCTACGATGAGAGATGAACGTGTCTCGAATCCTTTATTCCCAACTTGGACTAAATTAGCACGTTCTGATTTCAAGTCTCAAAATAATTTGTTGACGGCTGACGATAACGCCTTGTTTCAGAAGCTTAGGTCTTGTGCAGAATCAGTTCATTCGGTGTCTGCAGCACCAATTTCTGCTATAAATTTACAATTCACTCATTCTGATTTTGAGTCTTTGGTCGATACTCAAATTTCACTTCTTGAAAGATTCGGAACACCTACACCAGAATCTTTACGCTCCGCATTTAAATCCATGGCATCTCTGAGTGTAAAATCTCGCATAGCTGATAGCATGGAGTACTCATCTACCTCATCTGTGCATTACTTGGATTATTTGGAAAACCTTAACTCTGGGGATTACCATGGTGCATTTAATTCGTTGCACCAATACTTTGACTATATGGTATCGAAGGGGTCAAAATATTTCTACCATTTTGCCCTTATATCTAAGGCATCCTTACATCAATTCTTTGGCGAGGATTCGAAGGCCTTAGATTCTATCGAAGAAGCGATATCAGTTGCTAGGGAGAATAAAGATAATGCTACCCTTACATATGTATTATCTTGGCTTTTTGATTTCATGAGGAAGAAACCGTCCCTCTGGGATAATCAGTCATTTCATCAAATCCGAAATCAGCTGAGGTTACTTGATTTTCTTATCAAGAAGTCACAATCTGTTTCACTCCTGTTAGCTGCGATAAGCTTTCGTTTTGAGACAGAGCTTCTCATGAACTGTAATGGATCTTTTTCCCTATATTATGAGAGCCTTTTCAAAGCCACATATATATCCATCCATGATAGCATTTCCAGCTTCATAGGCTTGTGTCACACCAGTTCAGCCTTGTGGCGTAATGTTGGCATTCGATACTTAAGCACCCTATATACTGAACTCGGTTTATTTTACTCTAAAGATTATGGAACTATGCAGGACCATCTTGAGTTTGAACTTCACAATAATCGTGACTACCACACAATGGGCTTGCTGTCTATCTCCATCGAAGATTTAAATTCGAAATTGTCAATCAGTGGTACTAATCTTGCTCAATTCAAATTTATGCGCTATCAAATGCTCTTAGTTCAAGCTGAAATTGAGCTTCATAAAGGGCGTGTGAAAATAGCGTCTGAAATTTTGTCTTCAATTCCTGATATGTGCGAGCTTGAGCCTGATTTCATCATTTATAAGCTCAGATTGACTGCAATGATACTCGTCGCTCAGGGTAATTCTTCAAGTGCCTTGCTTTTGTTGAATCCACGAGACTTTGGTATTTCACTTCAGGGTTACTTGATGAGTCCCAACATCATACATGCCATTAAGCTAAACTTTCTGAAAGCGCATATCTTGGTCTCATCAGGTTCTCCTTATCAGGCGTTTTCTTTAGTGGTTCAACACTTGGAACTAGCGAAAATTAAAGGTTATAAGTCCTTGGTCGGTGAGGGCTTTTTGCTTCTTTTGCAGATTTTGAATGAGACGGGCAATCCACATGATGCACATTCCATTGCCTTGGTCGCAATCCCTACTGTGATTTGTGTGAAAGACTTGAATCTTACATCTTCAGTTCTTTTTGAGACGGCTAAATCATGTTGCGCTTTATTAGAAATGGGGCTGCAAAATATCAATGCTCAGAATACTTTTGAACAGTTGCTACATTTCTTGAGTTTAAGTATTTCAGGATTCAAAAGTATGCGCAATCTTTGCATGTTAAATGAATGCTTTAAGTTGGAAGATAGAGTGTCATCCATTCAGCTGCTCATTTTGGATATACGAAATACCAGAGCATTCGAAGAGTTCAAAAATCATTCAGCAAAGGGTTTAAATGTTATGACAAAGAGGCTTGATGCAGAATGCAGTCATGGCTATTTAAACGGGGCCTTGCTGAGTGGCATTGCCGAGTGAAGATATAATTGAATGCCTTGCTGATTACGTAAATTAATACTCAATTAAATCAATTCAAGAAGATTTCTTTCCTTCAGAAGATCTCCCCAGTGCATCTCTCTCAGCTAGTATCAAGGCTGCGTTCTTTAATTGAACAACATTAGCAACCTGCTTAAAAAGCCAAATAGGGGCACTTACCCAGCCCAAGAGAGTTCCCATCCAAAAATATCCATGATAGTGCAAGTAAGATGCCATGTAAAATAATTCGTTGACTAAACAAACAACAAACAAAACTTTCCGATTGGTGTAGTACAATTCCAAAAGTTTCGACTTTTTGCCCACATTTTTATGGGATGAAGAGCCTGATGAAAGCATGGCACACATGTGCATATAATGTGACGATAAATCCAAGGAAACCAAGAGTTGGTAAAACATACAATACTGTGGGTAGACCACGCAGAGGTAGCAAATCAAAGATGATGTAGCACATCTATCCGTGACCATATCTAGGGCAGCCCCAAAAGATGTACCCTGATCAAATTTTCTGGCAGCATAGCCGTCAAATGCATCAAGGAATCCAGAAATTCCGTATAGTATCAGTGTCCATACGGGGTGGCTTTTCATGGTTAAAAAAGACATGATAGCAGTCATGACACGGACGTATCCAATTAAATTTGGTATGAAGAAAAATACATCCTTAACAGAAGTCTTTCCCATCTTGGATTGCATCTTGAAAGCTTGATCTATGGCTGAATATCGAGCTGGGTGCCTATGAGCTGACTTTCTGACGCACGTCTCGCAATAGTGGTGGTTTTTTTTCGGAAAGCTATATGCCTGCGATTAGAATTGGTAAAAGCGCGCACTTCTTATGTAAGCTGACAACGCTCTCAATTTCAGTCCCACATTCTGCTTACTTTGATTTAGATCCTTACTGCCTCTTTACCACCAAAGTATCCTTCTTGGTACACTGTGATCTAATTTTTAATATCTCTCCATCTTTTCGACATTAATCGGTTTCAAAAATTACCCCATTATAATCCGAAGATATCATCAAACCCCAGATGAGAAGCACACTTGACCTTGGAGAAGGTGTTTTATCGACGGAACTATGTAAAATTTTATCCTCTAGTGAAGTTTTAACTTATTCATATTCTGTAAGCTTGTGTACGCATATCTCAGCTCGAATAATGTATAACATTAGCTATATCCGAAAGAATTTGTAAAGCATAATTCTTTGCATGTTGAAAACTACCCATGGCAAAGGATATTCGAGCTCGGATCTTCAAAGAAACATAATCTTAATATGTATAGCTCCTCAATCAATGAAGGATTTGGTTACTCAATGAGTCCAGTACCGCCGGAAAGTAGGTCCACGCAATCTGTGGGGGTCCATTACCCCGAGATTGTAAAGAATTTCAATAAGCCCCCCTTCCCCAGTTTAATCAGAAAGGGACAATTTACTCAGATGGAACACCACTTCAGACGAGATAATTTTCAGTATGGTTTGACTCATGAAAATTTTGCTTCGAAGTTTTTGATTAATTTCGATGGATTGTATTTGCCTTCAAGGAGTCCATACAGCTCGAACTATTGGCCAATTGGAGAAAACTTGATACCATCTATTTCACCAACAGCCGGTTTGTTGCAAAATTGCAACTCGCAAGTAAAAACAGGGCATTTGATTGATCGATTAGTTATTTTAAGTGGAAGATCTCATGTATTGGCTTTTGATAACGAAGGTGTCATCTATACTTGGAGTACACGCACCAGGGCCTGGTTGACAGTGGTGGGCATTAGACATGTCCTGGAAAAGATAAATTAGATGGACTCCAGAAGAAAAATTTCGATATATTTATCATGGGTATAAGGTGGTCAAATCGTGGGTATATCACAATTCACAATGTTCATTATGTGAACTCGGATGTCAATGTCGAGTGTAAAAATTCGAAACAGGAAGGCTTGAAGGATTTGGTGCATTGACCAATTACATCATTCACATTGGCAAAAGTGGAATATGATTCCGCTTCGTCTTTTGTGCATACAATAGCAAAAGTAAGAGTATCATTTCAACAAAATTTAACAGATGGTTGCGAAGACGTAACTTTGAATTCGGCGGAAAGTCTGTATTCCCAGAAATCATGAGATGTTTCAAGTCATGGACTGTATTTTCAGACGAAGACTTGTCTCTTGTATGCCCTTTGGATGAACATGATGAATACTTTTAGCTGGAAGCTGTTATCGAGCTTTAAAATAATGGATTCACAGTTAGGAGGGGGTAATGCCTTTTAAAAACTAGAGTGAATGATCAAAAAAGAGTAGATGTAATACAAAATTCACTTTTATTAAATATTTCATAAAAAATATTTCTTGCATGGTATGGATATAGCCTATACATCCATTCATGCATTGAATAACTTATATCATTCATGTATCATATATACATTGTTAAGAATTTATGGATTTTAATATTTCTATATAAGTGTGACTTTTAATAAATATAAGTTTATAAGTATATAATTTCTATTTTATTAAATATAAATTAGTAGCAAGCAATCCGCTTTTTTTGAGAAATAAGGGCTACTTAGGATTGGTGGACTTGAAAGCGAAAAATAAACCCAAAATTTTGCAAGGTCGGAGTTCTGGGGTGTTAAGTCTGATGAAGGTTTTGGAACCGCTGGTGAAAGGTAATGGTATCTATCATTGCTGCTGATTGGTGCTGCAGCTTTTACGTTTCAGATTAGTATGAAGTTATACTCCAAACCGACAAGAGGAAACACCATTTGGATTAAGCATGTGAAGTTTATGATTTTGTTCAAATTATACACACTGCTAACGATAAGAGTTTAGCAATTAAATACAAATATTTCCAACTTATTTACTTAATGTTATCGCTACTTTGGTAGTTGTGTAAGTTTTCAATTTCATGAAAGAACAATATTTATTCTGCTTTACGGCGGAACTCTAGATATTCACAATTATAGAAACCTTGGAACTTAGCGTATCACGTGATCTTCCGGGTAAGTGCGAAGCTAACACGAGTGATCTCAACTATAGGACGGCAAGTACGTTTACCTCGCATATTTGAATACATACCTGAGATTCACCAGGTCTTTAATTTAGCTATTTTTCCACTTGCAACAGTGAAGGGCTGAATTACTTTTTGAGAGAGTCACGATAATGAGTAGCCCAAAGCGAGCCAGTTTAGGAGACAAAGAAGGACTACTCGCCCCGACTTCTTCACACACGCACGGTGTGAATACCAGAAAGAGAAGATCGTCTTCCCTAATTCAACACCTCGAACCGGACACATTGGATACCAAAATTGATCAATCATTAAATCCGAACTTGAATGCCGATTGGGTAAATTACAAGGGAGCCTGGGTCATACATATAGTACTTATAATTTTTTTGAAGTTATTTTTTGACTTCATAACGACTCTTGATAACGACTGGAGATGGACGATGACAATTGTCACTTACAACATTGGCTCTTACATAATGTTTCATCAAGTGAAAGGGGTTCCGTTTGAGTTCAATTCTGGTGCGTACGACAACTTGACCATGTGGGAACAAATAGACAATGGCGATCAGTACACTCCTACTAAGAAATTTTTGATGATAGTTCCGATTGCTTTGTTTTTAGTGAGTACGCACTACACTTACTATAACTTTTATCTATTTACAATAAGTGGCCTCAGTTGTTTATGTGTTGTCATTCCCAAACTCGCCATCTCGCATAGATTGAGGGTCACGCTATATTAGTTAATCGGTTTTCCAAATTTGTTAAGGACCAATCTTTAAAATGAAGAAAAAATATGTAAAGTTTCTTTTATATCGCTCGTGAATAGCTAATTAAACGGAAGAACCTCAAAAAGTCTCGTAGGCCTTGTACGCAGCCCAACTCTCGCACGTTTTTGACCGCTAGTCAATTTCTAGAAGGTTGACTCTGAAACGCGAAAAGAGTCATTGCACAGGGATTGGATTATAAATTTAAAGGATTTCTCCACCCTCAGCGAGTCATATCCTTTTTGATATACACACATAGAATCGAAATGTCTTACGCTTTGCCAGAATCACACAAACAATTAGTCGAAGGTACTTTAGCTAATACTGATCCTGAGGTTGATGCCATCATCAAAGCTGAAGTCGACAGACAAAGACATTCTATTGTCTTAATTGCTAGCGAAAATTTTACAACGAAGGCGGTGTTTGATGCTTTAGGAACCCCAATGTGCAACAAGTACTCGGAAGGTTACCCAGGTGCCAGATACTACGGAGGTAATGAGCAAATTGATAAGATGGAAACTTTGTGCCAAGAAAGAGCGTTGAAGACTTTCAATGTTTCACCAGACAAATGGGGGGTTAATGTCCAAACTTTATCAGGTTCTCCCGCTAATTTACAGGTATACCAAGCCATAATGAAGCCTCACGAAAGATTGATGGGTTTGGACTTGCCTCACGGTGGCCATTTGTCTCATGGTTATCAAACCGATACCAGAAAGATTTCCGCAGTTTCTACCTACTTTGAAACTATGCCTTACAGAGTTGACTTAGAAACTGGGTTGATTGATTACGAAATGTTAGAGAAAACTGCGGTTTTGTATAGACCCAAGGTTCTCGTTGCCGGTACATCAGCTTATTGTCGTTTGATTGATTACAAGAAAATGCGTGAGATTGCAGACAAGGTTGGTGCATACTTGGTTGTTGACATGGCACACATTTCCGGCTTAGTTGCTGCAGGTGTTATCCCATCTCCATTCGAATATGCTGACATAGTCACCACGACCACTCACAAATCGTTGAGAGGTCCAAGAGGAGCTATGATATTTTTCAGAAGAGGTGTTAGATCCATCAACCCCAAGACTGGTCAGGAGGTTTTGTACGATTTAGAAAACCCTATCAACTTTTCTGTTTTTCCTGGACACCAAGGTGGACCACATAATCACACAATTGCTGCTTTAGCAACTGCATTAAAGCAAGCAGCTACACCTGAATTCAAACAGTACCAGGAACAGGTCTTGAAGAATGCGAAGACATTAGAAGAGGAGTTCAAGTCAAAAGGCTACCAACTCGTGTCTCATGGCACTGACTCACACATGGTTTTGGTGTCTTTGAAAGACAAGCAAATTGACGGTGCGCGCGTGGAAACCATTTGTGAACGTGTCAATATTGCCTTGAACAAAAATTCGATTCCAGGTGACAAATCTGCTTTAGTCCCAGGAGGTGTGAGAATTGGTGCTCCTGCTATGACCACGAGAGGTTTAGGAGAAAAGGACTTCAAGAGAATCGTTGATTACATTGACTTTGCCGTTCATTATGCCAAGGTGATCCAAGAAAACTTACCTAAGGATGCAAATAAATTGAAGGATTTCAAAAACAAGGTTTTGAATGGAGATGATGAGAAGCTAGACTCCGTGAAGGCAGAAATTGCGGCATGGGCCGGAGAATTTCCCTTAGCTGTTTAAATATCGAAACTTTCCAATAAACTACTTTTTTGACCTAAAAATGCCTCAACACTTTGTCCACCTTCTATTAACATATATATGAAATACTTGGCAAACAGAGTATCACGCTATTAAAAATTTTGGAGGCTCAGGCAGCTCTTATATAATAATTACTTGAAAAAATCGTTTAATACACGCGTATTTTGAAATTTGTATGAAATTCGTAATCTGGAATGTAACTTTCATCGGTAATGTGGGTACCTCAATGTTAGACCCTTTCGATCATGCACTAGTTGCCCTTCTAGTGAGCCTGATTTTCTGCATGCATGCACACCGCGGGGAGTCTCTTGCTTTACGGTAATAAAAACGAGGCACGAAGTCCGAAACTTGAATTTATCGTTACATAATTATGGATGAGGAGCTTGAAAACGCCATCAAAGCAATTGAGAATGACTTCAGCGTGGACCGCAATTTCTTAGTGAAGGCCAAAAACCACTTCCTTACCTCAATGGATGCTGGACTAACGAATGAAGACGCAGCTAGAGTTTACATGCCTATGCTACCCAGCTTTGTCACCAGTCTACCCACAGGCAAAGAAATTGGTTTATTCTTGGCTGCTGATTTGGGAGGCTCAAACTTCAGAGTATGTTCCATTGATTTGCATGGTGATCATTCTTTTGATTCTAAACAATCGAAATACCCAGTGCCCCAAAGGTTAATGAAGAACTCTACTTCTGACGCCCTATTTTCATTCCTTGCTAGTAAGATACAAGACTTCTTGAATACACATCATCAAAGAATCGAAAATTCAACTATTTTGAAAATGGGCTTTACGTTCTCTTTCCCAGTTGAACAAATAGCGATCGACCGTGGTAAGCTAATTCGTTGGACTAAAGGTTACAACCTACCTGATTGCGTCGGGAGAGATGTGGTGGAATTCTTTCAGAAGCACATTGATATGTTAAAGTTGCCGATTATTTTAGTTGCATTGACGAACGATACTGTGGGAACTTTGTTAGCGCGGTCATACACCAACAATTCTGAGATCACTAATTCAAGAACTGTGATAGGTGCCATCTTTGGTACTGGGACAAATGGTGCTTACTACGAAAAGTTGTCCAACATACCCAAATTGGCAGGTGCTACATTGCCAGACGGAGCACAAGGTATGGTAATTAACATGGAGTGGGGGCTGTTCGACAACTCTCTAGATATTCTACCGGCTACGAAGTATGACAACTTTGTAGATAAGGTAACTCCAAACCGGGGATACCATTTGTTTGAGAAAAGAATCAGCGGAATGTTCTTGGGGGAGATTTTGAGGGCAGTTATAGTGGATCTTCACGAGAGGAAGTTGATTTTGAAAGGTATAGCAAAAGCCAAGACTCTTCCTTCGACTCATTTGCTTAACCAACGTTTTCTAATTTTGACCCAACAGATGGCTCGATTCGAAGTTGATAACTCGGAAAACTTCGATGAGATTCAAAAAATTTGGGAAAACGAATGGCATTTGACAACGACAATCGGAGAAAGAGAGGCAATTCAAAGATTGACAAAAGCTATTTCGAAAAGGGCAGCATATCTTAGTGCAATTCCTCTCTCAGCAATAGTAACTCGTGTTAAAGATGAATATCGTCAAGATGACAAAGACTTTGAGGTAGGTTGCGTTGGATCCATCATTGAATTTTATCCCGGGTTTAAAGAACATATACTTGAGGCATTCAATGAGATTGGCCCTTTGAGAGGGTGCAATAAGACCATCTTTTTAAAACTTGAAACAGATGGCAGCGAAGTCGGAGCTGCCTTATGCGCCAGCACTGCATAAACAATTTAACTATGAAGTCTCTGTCTGATCTTAATGTTACTCTAACTTCAATACAATCTTGATGTCTCAAACCTCACCGTACAGCATAGTCTATTCCTAGTAACTTCCTAACTCCTACATTAGATCCTATTGAAAAATGAGCTTATATACTACACAGAAGATCATTATAGACAGGTTGAGGGCAATGTTAGATACTAAATTACTTACAAATGTGGAACTTCTTTCACGAAAGCATAAAACCTCTCCAGTTATGCTGCTTTCTTCTATTTTCTTTGATACATGATTAATAAATAAAATACTAAGAATATATATTTATCATCTTAGTAGTATTCAACTAGTATAAGAAATACTCCAATAATATCGCTGCTAGTAAATGAAGTATATCAACTTTGTAATCATATATCATTATTTAAGTTATCAATCCATCTCTACCTTATTTGTGAAGAATAAACAGCTCTATTGATTAGATATTACAAATATGACGTGTATTAAATTGGATTTGTTCCATTAAACTTAACTACGTGACCAAACTAGTTAAGACCTAGCTATCTCCTGTAGTAAATTAACTTCGCGCCTTCAATGGATAACATAAATAGTAATGGCATTCCAAAAAATCTTTACAGTCCTTATGCAAAGAGTATCTAAGGCATTTGAATTCACTTAAATATAATTGAGCTCGTGTGCATGAATTATTGAGTGTTTACAATCCTGTGTACTGTCACTTTTGATTTTACATCACGATTATCCCTGACGTCTAACTAATACTCTAGAGATGGCCACACTATTGCTAGAGAATTTAATCACCCAAATCACGCTTCTAGACCGCTGAGGTGAAAACCAGACTTTGTTTGTCTTTGGCTATATGCTAGCGATATCTATACTTCCCTTAAAACAAAGGTTATAACTTCCAATGAGCCTATACTATTAAAAGACTGATCATTATACACATAGGGAATTGGAATTCCAAATTCCAAGTAATTAATACCACTCCACAAGTAAAAGCAACATTAGAAAAATTTGGGGATTAGAGTTGTAGTTGAAGTACGCATTTAATCATTTCTATCCTAAGTATTATAATCGACACTACTTCAACGAGCTGTTGAATTACTTCCACCCGAAGACTCGGATTACATAGATACTTAAGACTCATCATCATTACACTACTGTTTCCTGTCTTCAGAGTCAAAAAACAAAATTTGCCAAGGGTCTCGACAAAAATAAAATATACCCTATGTGAAGAATATCTGACATTGAGTGCAAAGTGAATAATTTACTCAATTCATTATTGATAAATTAAAGCACAGATGAAGTTTTAGGGATGTCTACAAGTTATGTCATCGGATATGTTCAGAGGTTGTGAAAAATATGTGCGCAGTCATATTCGTACTAAAGGTAGACATTTATTTGATGATGGTACACCCTAGATACATATTTGTAAGATATTCCAGAATGAGCTGTTCTTGGAACTGGTTTTTTTTTTCTGCATTCAAGATTGAATACCTATCCGAATCATGGGTATCCTGTTGCAACTGTGATAAGATCCAAAACGAATTTCAGTGTGGTTTTACATCAGGTGCTTGTTATGTTACTTCGACAAATATACAGAGTGATTTTCAAAATTTTATTCAAAGCAGGGCGGCCATATACTTTTAAGCCACCACGGCAATTTTTATTAAATAATATTGATTTCTTAAATCTTTAGGTGGATTTGAATACTTTTGAAATAAAGTTAATTGGCTTTTGAAGCAACGTTAAAGGCATTGATAAGAGTAGCTGATGTGATAGCCGTTAAGCTCTTCGCGTAACAGACTCTAGTGGATAGTGTATAGTCGAATGTTGTAATCGATTGATATGTAATAAGATTACTGCCCATGTGGTATCTTTACCAAAGAGACAAAGCCTGGTTTTATTGAAGAAGAAATTCTCAACACGAACGCAGAAATATGTCGTCGCACCCTACAATGTTGGTTCAATTGATGGATACGATGAAGGTAAATTTTATGACAAAATAGTGTATTAATTTTGTTTGAAACATTGAATCTTTTTACTTGTAATTTCGAATTTACTCTGGTATGATTGGAATTGAATATAAGATAGTAAGGTAGTAGAGTTAGCGATGATCTAGAATGCCTTTTTTTAGTTGGGAACTTTAGCTTTTTAAGAAGTTATGTGTTTTCTATTCGGTGCATTCTTTTAGAATATTATTCAAACCAGTGAGGCAATATGCTTGAAGCCGGACTTGCAAAATTAAGCCGCCCAATAATCAAAAATGTTTCGTACTCTTATGATATAAAAATTGTTTAGGGTCAAAGATTCGAAATAAATCGTTTACTGTTTTCAAAATTATTCTAATCAGCGAGGCAATATGGGTTCAAGCCACACGAGCAAAATGAAACCACCCAACAGCTCGAGAAATTTTAGTTTTTAATACTTAATAAAGATTTCAGATTTTTAGTTTATTTGAAAATCCTGGGTCGTTAACAATTTTTAAGTCGTAGGCGCGATGTGAAATCTTTACAGTGGATCACCTCATATGTACACCAACATTTAGGAGTCTTGCAGTACCAATCAAAGGAAAACCCGGGACGGAACATGAACTGATTTCCTTCTTTGGGGGGGTATCTGTGTTGGTTTGTCTAATTATGCTAGTGTGGTTTGAACCCATATTGCCTCGCTGATTAGAATAATTTTGAAACAAACCAAAATTACGCTATTTGGTTTGAAAGGATGTGATAAGGGGTACGAAACTTTATGAATTATTAGCTCGTTGAATTTTGCTAGTGTATTCTGTATCATTCTGTCGCATAGGTCTGAATTGTTTTGAATAACACTGTACAGTCTTTTTCAATACTTTTCAAATCAGTGCGGCAATATGTTTCAAACCAGACTAACAAAATTAAGCAGACCAATAATTGACAAGCATAGTACTTACGACTTTAAAATTGTCAACAATCCAGGATTTAAAATAAACCGTTTATGTGAAATTTTTATTAAGTATTAAAACCAGGAAATTCTCGAACTATTGGGTTGTTGAAATTTGCTTAGTGTGGTTTGAACATTCTGTCGCGTAGGTCTGAATCGTTTCGAATAACACTGTATACATAATTTAATTTTAAACACCACATTTGTAAACGGTATAGGTTCATTTTAATTGTTCAACCACTAGTTTGAAGTTGATATTGAAGCCGAATTTTCCTGATTTCGCCCCGCTGTTTTCCAATTGCGTTTGTTTGACGGTCCAATTGAAATTATCTAAATTTTCATTTGCGTATCGTAGCACATCTATATTAAATGTGCGCTCCTTGTAAGTCGGAATTGCTACAGTGTATTCCGAGTTCCCCATGCTAATAAAGTTGGTGTCAAATACGAATAAGTATTCTTTGTTTTCGCGGAAAGTAAATTTGCTAGCGTTGGCAATCTTGCAGAAATATTTGCGACGATCTTGTGGCTGCTTCGGAATATCAAGAATGTGGTCGAGGTCCTCCGTAGGATTGTTAAGAAAACTTTCTAATTCAATTGGTCCGGACGCTATCTTTGTGAAACTGTTCAATGCAAGGCCATACAAGTATGGTTCATCGCAGTAAATGTCCTGGGTAATTGTTGGATTTATAAACCAAGAGAAAAACCGAATTCCAGTTGATAATAGTGTTGTTGGTATATAGTCACGCACAGGTGTGGAGCAATCATTTCCAAAAATAAGCTCAGTGCCTTTGATGTCAGATTTCGGAGTAAAGTTGACAAGAAGTCTTAAATTTGGATGTGTGTTGAGAGAAAAAGGTTTTGCGTCTTGTACTTGGTTACCATCGAGATAAAACTCGTCGCCCACATTTTTCAAACTGTTTGCTCTATGTTGCTGGCATCCATCGAAGTCCTTGATGTACACGGAAATGGCGAATTCGCCAATCTCGGATATCACATTCACAGGAATACCGGTGTTCACTGGTAATATTTGGTCATTCCCATCCTTCTCTAACGTAGTAACCAATAATCTTTTAACTTTTGACATGTTATTGTTCAGAATTGCTTAGCATTGCTATGCTACGAGCCCCCTCTCAAACACCCCGTTAATTGCTCCTGTGCAACCTGCAGTCATCAATCTAGACACGCCGGTTTCGCAGCAAGAGTTACGGAAGCAACAGCGCAACTCCGGCAACTACTACCGCCCGGGCCAGGCTCTTTATTCGACTCTTGTTTGTCACTAGTATAGTATAATTGAATTTCAATGAAATGTTAAAGGCGTCACTGCTGAGATTTTCACGGTAACTATCTCGAACTGCATGTGAGAGTCCAATCCGGGGAAGGGTTAGGATATCAGACTGCAGCGAGTGTCTACAACCCGCGCCCCCCGCGAGTTTTCGTGACTTTAAATAGTGGCGGATCCCCTCGCCACTCGCTCGAAACTTTTCATCTTCTTATTCAAAAATGTCAAACTCTTTGGAAGCATTGAAAGCAACTGGTACTACCATTGTCACTGACACTGGTGAATTTGAGTCTATTGCCAAATACACCCCTCAAGATGCCACCACTAATCCATCCTTGATTTTGGCTGCCACCAAGAAGCCAGAATACTCCAAGTTGATCGATATTGCCATTAAGTATGCTGACGACAAAGGCTCAAACGCTAAGGAGAAGGCTTCAATTGCCATGGACAGATTGTTGATCGAGTTTGGTAAAGAAATCTTGGCTATCGTACCTGGCAGAGTATCTACCGAACTTG
Organism: Metschnikowia matae var. maris; assembly: GCA_002370695.1. NCBI lineage: Eukaryota > Fungi > Ascomycota > Pichiomycetes > Serinales > Metschnikowiaceae > Metschnikowia > Metschnikowia matae. The sequence continues at coordinate 204,062 of NKZH01002305.1, forward strand.
ATGCCAGATTATCTTTTGACAAAGATGGTACAGTCAAGAAGGCAATTGAGTTCATTGAATTGTACAAGTCCATTGGTATCTCTAAGGACAGAGTGTTAATCAAGATTGCCTCTACTTGGGAGGGTATTCAAGCTGCTCAGGAATTGGAGTCTAAGCATGGAATTCACTGCAATTTGACTTTGTTGTTCTCGTTCGCCCAAGCTGTTGCTTGTGCCGAAGCAAATGTTACTTTAATCTCTCCATTTGTTGGTAGAATTTTGGACTGGTACAAGGCCTCCACGGGCAAAGAATATGACTCCGAGTCCGACCCTGGTGTGGTTTCTGTGAAAGAAATTTTCAACTACTACAAGAAGCACTCTTACAAAACCATTGTCATGGGTGCATCTTTCAGAAACACTGGTGAAATCAAAGCCTTGGCAGGTTGTGACTTCTTGACCATTGCTCCAAAGTTATTGGAAGAGTTGGTGAACTCCTCTGATGAAGTTCCTCAAGTGTTGGATGCCACCAAGGCCAGTTCCGCTGCCGGCGAAAAGGTGTCATTCATTAATGATGAGGCAAAGTTCAGATTCGCCTTGAACGAAGATGCCATGGCTACTGAAAAGTTGTCTCAAGGTATAAGATCTTTTGCAAAGGACACTAACACTTTGTTGGAAGAGTTGGAATCCAGATTTTAGCTTAGGCAGTAGAATTAGTTTTACTTAAGATATTAACTCAAATTTGTTCACCTGCGTATAAAACCACAACGTCTCTCAGCGCGATTCCAAAATAACAGCATACTTAAGTAACTACCTTAATGAGACCTCCTACTCAAATTCCCGACGCTTTAAAAGAGCCATATCCTATAGAGTTTAACTCTCATGTTATTTCAGGTTATGGAAGAGGCTCAGCTGAGCTTGGAATACCTACAGCAAACGTTCCCGTTAATGCAGCGATAAACTCACTTGAGACGGGTATCTATTTCGGCGTTTGTAAGTTGAGTCCTAGTCACGAAAAAAATGCTGGAATTCAACCAGAAACATCTTCACATGGGAGAAATATTCAATTCAACTATGGCCAGTATTTGGAAGGGAAGGATGTAGAACTTCAGCCAATGGTAATGTCCGTTGGATGGAATCCGTATTACAATAATACTGAAAAAGCCGCGGAAGTTCACATAATTCATAAATTTGAAGATAATTTCTACGGGGCCGAAATCAAAATCATTATACTTGGATATGTAAGACCTGAATTGAATTACACGACAAAGGGTATGTTACAATCGAAAATGAGAACTCACAAAATAAGTAAAGTACTAACCAAACTGATGACTTGATTAAAGATATCAATGAGGATATACAAGTTGCGAAGCGCGCACTTCAACTTGAGCAATTCAAGATTTACCTTAAAGCTGACTAGTGCCGCAACCATTCGACAGTCATGAGTTTTTATATGCAGTACAGAACATATATTTCTGGAATCTTTGACGCTATTTGATACTACTTCTGATAATATGAACAATACAATATGTGATTTTGGCAGCACAGATTCCTCCACAATTTGCGAGTATATTCGAGCGAATTGTGATATTAATTACTACTTTATATCGGCCTCATTCTTTTGCTCCCAATCAAGTCTGCCATTCACACTTACATTATACTCAGTAGCAGTATTGGTGGTTATCATGATCTTGATCTCGCTCTTGAGTGTTATTCTGTCCAATTATTTATTGTACTCGGTAACGAATTTTACTGATCTTTTAGGTGTTAGTCATAATTGTTTGAGTTACGTTGTAATACCTGCACTAAACTGCATTCCAGACATTATAAATTATCATTACAGTATGGACAGCAATTCAATTGATCTCATTATGGGACAGGTCATTGGAGCAAATTTAATTACTTTCTCGGTGATAGTTGGAACAATAGCTTGCCTAACGCCCTTTGCAGTAACAAACAAGATGGAGCTCTTGCGGGAGTACAGCTATATATCAGCTTTGGTAATTATTATGACCTACGTCGTTTCTGATAGCAAAATAACCATCCCGGAATGCATATGTTTGATAGCAATGTATTTTGTGTATGTCTTAACTCTGCTTCTCTACTCTACGATTGAATCTTGCAAAATGGATATTAGCTCACCTGGCAATAAGGTGGTGGAGGCCGCTGAAACATCAAGTTTGATGACTTCCCGTGATAATCAGACTTATCCGAACGAAAGAACAATAAATTTGGCAAACTTTATGGGTTATATTCCCGATCTCTGGGATTTGATCCTCATCTTTGTGATACCTGTTTCGAAAAAAACTTTACAGAAAATGAAACATTCCCCATATTCTTTCAGGTCTCAAGTAATAGCGTCTCACGCTTTCCATGTTTGGATTTCTTTTTTTTGTGTTCTTTTGTTAAATTTAACTGTCTTCATGACCAACTTCTGGATTATGATGCTTGTTGTTGTTGTGATATCCAGCTTGAAATACATTCCTGGCTTCCTAAACCAAGAGATATGCAGTATTATTGTTGATGTTGCTAGTATCACTAATGCAATGATTATAGTCACGAAGTTGACCAAGTTTCTCATACAACTTTTGAAAAATTTGGGTAACATTTGGGAAGTCTCTCAGTATGTAATGGGATTGGTGGTCTTCTCGTTATTGAATTCAATGAATGACATCATAATGAATGTGTCGCTCGCGGTGAATTTTAATCCAAGTCATGGCATTAAGTCATGTTTGGGATCTTGTTGTCTTTTGATTCTGATAGGCCTTGGTTTTAATGGACTTTGGCTCATGACGAGCAGAGGACTACAAAGCGGAAAAATTTGGAACCAATTCTTGCCTATATCATTAGACTGGGAGCTTTACGTGAGTTTAGCTTCCCTCAATTTTATTACTCTTTTCACATTGGGTTACATCCTGTTCAACAATTGGGTAATAGATAGGAAGCTCGGTTGCTTTCTAATATCTTTCTGGGTATTGACTATTATAATTTGTGTTTTGTATTCCTGGAATTTTATTTACTTTCTGCTAAATAGAGCTAATTTATGAATCAAACCGTGAAAAACCTTTGTAGCTCTGAATCGGTGCAATATCTTTTTGCACCTGTCAAAAATTCTTTGCAGCTCTTTAACTCGAGTAAATGAGCAGACTTTAAAGATTCCTCCCTTAAATAGTATGAAAAGAAATCCTGTAAAGCAGATGTCGAAATCGGAAGTGTAAGAATTTTCTTAAAAAATGAAGTCGAGTTTGTCGTAGAAATAATTTCTCGCACAAGTAAGCATACCCTTGCCTCATCACGACCATTCATGAGAAATTCAACATCAATAAGCTTATTGAAGACACCGTGCGGGATCTTGGAGTTATGAGAAATATATCTGGTGATCATATCTCGAGCAAGTGTAGCATGACCCAGAATAATCTCGAGGTCGGCCAAGCGAAGAAACAAAACAATTTGATCGTTTCCCGTTGAGGTAGAAATAAGTCTGCGGAGAACATTTCGAGCAAGACCATAATTATTGAAAAAAATAATGAAGTCCACATATTTGTTTGCAAGTTGAATATCATTTGAATTAGTAATTAGGCACCGCTCATATAGATGAATCACGTAGCCAAAAGGATACATCTGTTCTGCGAAGTTCAAATATGAGTTCCAAGTTTCTAATTGCGCCAAAGTCGAGGTTTCTTGATCAAACAATGAACACTTGTTACCTAGTTCTTTCTCGAAAGTGAAAAATTGCAAGCTATTAAACTGGTTCACAACGTAGGCATCGTGAGCAAGGGACTGTAAATAGGCTAAAATAAACTGCCTTTTATTTTGATTCTTAATCTTCAACTCCGTCATTACCGCTTCACCAGCAAAATTGCACAAGGACTCTAAAGAAGTTCTAGTATCAGTCAATAAGTCCATTATTCCTTTAAACGAAGCAGCGTAACTGTAAAGGGGTATGTCCATCATAAGACGAAGGAGCAAAACTGATTTCTCGTGAAATTTGTTTTCTTCTGTTGAATAAGTCTTCAAGAAAGATAAATATAACGAGTAGAAGTCGAAGCTGTGAAAATGGTTCCCAATTTTCATTCTGGCGTCCTCAAATAACTCTAATAAGGACTGAATATTATCTGTAATGGTTTCAAGTTTGAATCGTAGGTATGCCACCCAAAGATTCAAGTCATACCCAAGATGAGATAGTCCTTCTAAGAAAATGGCATCAGAGATCCCATAATTTCCCAATTTCATCTCCAAACGTGCATATGATATCCAATAATTGACAGCTAAAGGAAACTGTTTAAGAAATGCTCTGTATGACTTGCGGAGCAATTTCAACTCTGCACGGCTCAGCGTTTTGTCGACACATCTATCTTGATTTTCAGCAGCGTGTATTAAATTTTGCCAAAGAGAAAATTTGTTTGGTTCTTCTAGTAGCTTTAAGGATATCTCTTTCCATTCTCTTGAAGTCATTTTGCTTCAAATGTATTACAATTACGATGTTGAAGATCAATAAAGGCGCGCCGACGCATGTGTAGGACTTTTGAACTAGACCGAATGTCGCAAGGTAAGGGTTTAAGCATTAAATTAGCAAAATATAGAGCTTTATGATTCCGAACGATACAAATGAGATGCAGAAGCTTGATTCGAAGAGAATATCAAAGTCTCAGCAATGACCGTATTCTGCTTTCTTGATAAAGCGAACAAAATTACCTCTGCAATGTCATCTGCAACCAATGGTTCCGTGCCAGCGTACACCGCTTTGGCCTTCTCCAAATCACCTCTGAATCTAATATTCGAAAACTCCGTCTCAACGTTTCCAGGGTCAATCTCAATAACCCGGATATTCGTGTTGATTAATTCCTTCCTTAAAGAGTGAGAGAATGATTTCACCGCAGCCTTAGTAGGACAATAGATTCCACCACCAGGGTATGGGTCGCGTCCAGCAATTGAGCCTAAATTGACAATATCACCCGAATTTTTTGCCTTAAATATAGGCAAAATTGCCTGGGTCATAGTAATGAGGGCCAAAACATTGGTATCAAACATCTCTCTCACATCAGTATCTGCAATAGAGCCAATTTCTTCCCTGCCAAGGGCCTTTCCAGCATTATTCACGAGAACATCAATGTCTATGAACTCATCAGGAAGCAGAGACACAAAAGTACGGATTCTTTCAACCTTTGATACATCCAATTGAGCGCAATGGATTTCAACTTGGGGGAATTTGAACTTTAAATCTCTCAGCAAGGATTGAAGTTTGTCTAGTCTCCTGGCAGTTGCGATGATCTTTATATTACCCTTCGTAGCATCTACTAATTGTCGAACAGTTGCTTCTCCAATGCCAGAGGATGCGCCAGTAACAAGAATTATCTTGCCTTTCAATCTTTCGCCTGAATTTGTAAAAAGGGACATATTTCGGGTGAAAGTTCGTGGTCAATATGTATTTCGCATTTCGAACCTCGACTGCGCACGTGCTGCCTAAAAAAATTACTATAAGATTACATTCACATGTATTACTATAAATGTGCAAGAATGAGGGAACAAGTAAAATCCAAATGAGCACTTCTAGTAAAAAGTGGTTGGAGTGTTGAATTCATACAAGTTCTTGGACTTTGGAATTCTGTGTGGCAATGGGAACTTCAAGTCCTTGGTCATGAATTGTCTGACGTATTGTCTCTTGACATCGTCTTCATTTTCCAACTCAACAACCTTCAAGATGTGGATGTTTCTAAATCTAGCTCTGTGTCTAGCGGCCAAATCTTGGTACATTGTGGCGACAGCATTGACTCTAGAGACGTCTCTGTATTCCTTGTACATGTTGTGAATACCAGATCTAGATTCGTATCTGATCCAGATACCGAAGTTCTTGACCTTAGCTGGGTTTTCCTCAGAGATAATGTCGACGGAGACAATCTCACCAGAAGCCTTTTTAGCCTTGTACAACTTTTGCAAGAAGTACCAGTAACGAGACTTAGCGACAACAACGTTAGGAGCAAAAATTCTCATTCTGAACAACTTAGGTTCTGGGACTGTCTCGGTAGGGAGACGACGTCCAATAATTTGATACTCGTTAAATCTAGACATCTAGGAAAAGTTAGTAAGTTGCACAGAAGAATAGCTGTAATTATATGCGCATGGTGGTAGCTTGAATGAAAAGAAGTAAGATTCTTCTTCACTAATTCACTGAAGCAGATAGATGTGGCAACGCCGAAGACAGGAAAATAGAGTAGCCTGGCTGCATTCAGTCTAAACTTCTCAAGACATCTCCGTTCATCATACCATGAGACTTTTGCAGCTCCGGTATTATCTTGCACAGATTGGGCTAGGTGGGTACATACTTTGATTGTGTTGGCTAAGTATTCAATCAAAAGAAGAAGTTTCAAAAGCTAGAGTAACTCAAATATTCGATGTCGCACGCACCGTATGAAAAATTTTACGTGTACCGGCATATAAAAGGGTATCGATATTATAAAATGTCGTATTAATGTCGCAATTGCTAATGTCGTTTAGCGCGAAACTGTTGTGTTGTTAAAAGGTTCGCACGTGCCGAGTTAGGGCTCAAGGCCTAAACCTCATTCTAAATACTTGCGACTCTCTTGAGGGCAATTTTAACTTACCATCTACTGAATAAAAGTTTGTAAAAAAATATATTACTGCTTCTTGCTAATTTTTTTTTCGGCCTTAGTTATGCTTTTGTGCTCTCTTTTGGCTTTTGCATTAATCCCAGATTCGGTCCCAAGAGAATAGTCAAGCCAGGTAAAGGAGCTTGCATAGTTACCGATAAAGTAGTGATGGTGTAAATCATGATGTGCCGCACCTGCCCAAAAGGGAACAAACTTGTTCAAAGACCATGGAAAGTCATAGCCCGAATGCGAGTCTACGGCTTGTAGCAATCTCAAAACAATCCAACAGGTAATCGTAAAAAGGTGAAGTACTGGTAAGTTCTCGTTCACTTTAGCGGCATAAGCATAGGCGATTGGAAAACCTACAGTACCAACTCCCAAAGCCATCACTTCAACAGGGTGTGCGTATTCAGCTGCAAACCCAAAAGGAGCGGCATATTTGTGATGTTGCTTGTGAATGTTTTTGTAGAACCAGCCGTGATGGAATAGTCTATGGAACCAGTAGTGCCAAAGATCTTCCAAGATAAAGAATATAGCGATCTGCGAGAGCATGATGGAAACTGGGGGAAAAGGTACCTGAATCGAAATCTTCAAGGACAAGCATAAGGGATGAAATAGCCAAATTGGCAAAGCTTCCACGAGGAAATGTGACTTTAAGACTGATTTGAAGCACTCCCATTGCTCTTTGTTGGATGGCAACTTGTCTTGCTGAATTTTCCAACGGCGGAAGTAAGGGATTTGATCGATCACGAACCAAGGAATACATCTGCCGAAGTAAGCAATTTCATGAACGAGAAAAAACAATAATCCTGTAGCCAAGATATCATTTCCAATATACAAATACCAAGTGGCCCACAAGCGTTCGATAAGTGTAAGTTTCATATTCATATAGCTGTTAGTCTCATAGTTCATTTCTTGAAATATGCCCGAAATTGTGTTCAGGGTCAAGGGGAAAGTCTCGAGGTAAACATCGCTGTAAGGACAGCTTCTATTCATTTCCATTTATTATTTGTGCTTTCGAAGCTAAGTGGAGAGGTTTTTTTTTTCGAGGAATGCTATCGCTCTTATTCTATAATCGTTTACGCATGCGAGCGGGATCGCCTGATTTTTTGCACCCATCGCGAGAGCGCATGTTTGTATAATGCTTTCAGTCGATCACTCCAACATACAGGTCTATACGAGGCGCGTATTCGAGATACCACATTAGTTCGCAGTGTGTAGAAACATGTGTTTGATTGAATCTCTTTTATTCAGTATAGCTGTACTCTATGATTAAAAAAAATTACAAAACTCTTTCTTTGGGCAAAATGTCTACAAGCAAGGAGTTTTTGATGTCTGGAACCTCATTGCTCTTCTTGTAGACTGCCATGTTCTCAAAGAATTTGTCAAAAAGAAAACTGGTATCTAAAGGTCCACCCTTTGCCTCTGGGTGAAACTGTGTCGAAAATATTGGTCGAGAGACATGTTGCATTCCCTCATTAGACAAGTCATTTAAGTTGGTGAAGTAAGGAGTCCAGTCAGACGACAAAGTCGACGCGTCAACAGCATATCCATGATTCTGAGAGGTAATGTGACATTTTCCAGACAACACATCCAATGCAGGAATATTGTGTGCTCTATTTCCGTACTTCAACTTGACAGTTTTAGCACCTGAGGCCAAGGCAAGCAATTGATGACCTAAACAAATGCCGAAGATGGGTAATTCCTCGTGACATTTCATAGTGTCTTTCAAATTCTCTATAGTTTGAGAGCAATGAGTAGGGTCACCAGGTCCGTTAGAGAGAAAGACACCATCAAATTTATTGGCAATCTTGTGAATTGGATAGTTGTAAGGAAACACTGTCAACGAGGCTCCTCTTTCAACAAGACATCTTAAAATATTTTCTTTGGCACCACAATCTATGACTGCAACGTGATAGCCCTTGTTGTACTTCTCGGGACATGAGACATGAAATGGAGCTTTCGTGGTCACTTTATGAACCAAGTTAACTGCACCAGGGTCCTCAAAAGCGGCATCCTCATCAGCGTCGTATTCTTCGCCAATAGTAATCTTTGCCAAAGAAGATCCTTTATCACGCAAATAAGTGACCAATTGTCTGGTGTCAACGCCAGTGATGGCAGCAACGCCCGATCTTTGGCACCATTGTTGAAGAGACTCAACAGCTGTCCAATGAGAGTGTTCCATAGCAGCATCAGCTACCACAATACCAATACACTGTACCAGAGCAGATTCCATGTATTTCAAAAGATTGAATTCATCTTTTTGCGTCGAAGATGGAACTCCGTAATTCCCGATCAAAGGCTGTGTGAAGCAGAGGATTTGACCCTTGTATGACGGGTCTGTCATCGACTCAGGGTACCCAACAAGAGAAGTAGTAAAAACAGCTTCGCCGCTTATATTCTTATTGGCACCAAAAGAATATCCATTGAAGACCGGCCCGTCCTTTATCGTGAGCGTGGCTCTATCCAACAATGAAGAACTAGAAACCGGAGCAACAGTGGCAAGAGACCGGCCAAATATCCGTTGTCCAAAACGCATTGATAAATTCCCGAGCATTATTTTGGTAGTTTAAATATATGCAAAGGCTTCGTGAAAATTGATAGGTGGAAGAGAAAAAAATAAATGATGATAAAATTTTGGTCTGACTCAGATAACTCACCGCGGCATCGACAAAGGGTTACCGCATTAGGAAGGACCTTTTAGCCAATCAACACATAGCAAGGAACCATGCAACAGGATGTTAGCAAAAAATAAGTTTTGCCAAAATTTCATACAGTAAGTCAAGATTTGCTCTTGGATGAACAAAAGCTTCATTTTAGGTTGAAATATTATATCTTTTTCCCCATTTACTTCAAGATATGGAGTGTGTCCCTGTAATCCCGATATTGCATATTGAGCATTTAGATGCAGGACTAGGTATTAGTCATTTCTGAAACTTTTAGTGCTTCTTGTACTTCTTTTTAGTGGTCAAATTTCTTGTACTAGAGGGAATTTGCCCCAAACAGAGCTCAGCCTCTTCTGATGCAGGAAAAATATATTTGGGACCAACGACGAAAACTCGCTCAAAGGCTGGAGACAAAAATTTGTTGCGCTTTGTCATCTACTAACGCATAAACTGGAGTCAATGACATGACGACTTCTGTTATATGCTGGTTTCTCATATTCTAATACATTTTTATTACGCTTTGTCATCTACTAACACATAGACTTATATATCTAAGTTATGCTCAGAAACCTTATCAACTCAATGTCGTATCTTCTATCCCTGCTCACTCCCTTTTTCGGGGAACGTCGTCCACTCTTGAGATTGTCCTGCATATAACCAATACAGTACACCAGAGGTGTACTGATTCCTCATGTTGCAACAATTTTGATACCCGCGTCTGGCCAGAATTGGTAGAGGAGTAATCATTCATACAGATCGACACTACACACCTATTATGAGTAACAACAAAGTTCAGATTCCGGGCCAATTTGGCTTTGGCTCGATGTCATTAACTTGGACACCAATACCCAAGTCAATTGAAGAGTCAGTTGAGGTCATTAAATATACTGCGGACAAGTACCACGTTAGATTCATTAATGGCGGGGAATTTTACGGACCAGGCAATATAAATTTGAAGTATCTTCTGCAATTTTGGAATAAGCATGGTTCAGACTACCCTGACATGGTGATTTCCGTCAAGGGAGCGTTCAATATGGAAAAACTAGCTCCAGATGGGTCCAAGGAGTCAATTCGTAAATCCATCGAAAACTTTACTTCTTTCTTCCCTTTGGAAAAGTCCAAGAGGCCCAAATTGATTTTTGAAATTGCCCGTGTTGATCCTAACATTTCATATGAAGAGAGTATCTCTTACATTCAAGAATATGTCGAGAAAGGTGTTATTGATGGAATTTCTCTATCAGAGGTCGGTGTTGGGTCTATTCAAAAGGCATTACGCATAGCTACTATCAGCTGTGTTGAAATTGAATTTTCCTTGTTATGCCAGGATATCTTTGAGAATGGTGTGTTAGAAGAACTCTCGAACAAAGGCATTCAAGTAATAGCTTACTCGCCTTTGTGTAGAGGATTTTTAACTGATAGAACCGCAAACGACTTGGATTCTTTCTACAAATTGTGTCATAGACCGGGTGATATTAGGAGCCACTGCGAAAAATTTTCGAGAGAGAACTTCCCTACAAATCTGAAGATTGTTCTCAAGCTTCAAGAATTTGCAAAGAAAAAGAACTTGAGTCTCGAATCTTTGGCTTTATCTTGGATTGTCTCGATTAGTGGACAAGAAGATTTCAATGGAATAAAGCAGGTCACAAAGATCTGTCCAATTCCTAGCGCCAGCTCTTTAGAGAAGACTGATGCTAATTTAGGGCTGATTGTGACATTAAGCCAGGAAGATTTACTTGAAATCAAGTCAATTACAGATGCTAACAAGGTTCAGGGACTTCGTTACAATTCTCATGCGAAGCATTTGGATTTTGCCTAATTTAGTGGGCAAATGTGGTATTGACAGCCTTTATACAAAGGTACATGTACTACTCGAAGTGCTGACTATATTAGGCCAATACATTAAATGTCTCAAATTTATTGCGCGCTTAGAGTCTAAACGTACGTATACTCTTCACTAGTTATAAATATTCAATGCCATGATAAATCTCGCCGCGCGAGCTTCTTCTAACTTGTCCTTCAATATATTGTATGTGAACGAGCTTAGCTAAGTATCAACCAATAAGAACTGGAACATCGATTTTTAAAGTATTTTGAGATTCTTCACCTCCTTTGAACTTGACACATACCTGTAGAGCATATAGTCTTCCCACTAAACAATTCTGGAAACTGGGCGGGAGAGTAACATTATTCTTGTTAACAATTTTCAAAGGTACTGATACGTTCCTGGACCAAGTTGTTGACAGTGGGCTTAGCTTTTCTCCTCTCCAATCGTCTTTATTCAAGTCGGTCGTGTTAGAATTCAAATTCTGGAAGTAGTCTTTAATTGTGTCTTTCTTAATGCCCATTTTACTGACACCTATCAAATAAGAATAAGTATTCAGGGAAATGTATGTTTTGGTTTCTTTCAAAAATGAAATAAAGTGATTCACGACTTCCTTTAATTGGGACAAGTTTTGTTTGGTATTCTCCACATCATCTTGTTGAATTACAGCACCTGCAATGGTGCTCTTAGAGTAAAAAAAGTCATGCCCGAACGAGATGTTAATCGGATATTCTGTTCTGTAAGACCATGCAACGACATTGAACTCTATCAGTGAGATGCTTGGTGGTCTTACATTATCATCGGTTGTTCTGAATAAAAGCTCAATATTCAAGCTTTTGATCACTGTATCATCTTTTCGGTTGTACAATTCCATAATTCCGCTGTCTTCTCTGAAAGATGAGACAGGTGATAGTGGCGTGGCATTCCGCCTGCCATCATTATACTTTTGAATCAACTTAGGTGATCCGTATGGAATCAACTTGTCTGGCACACTCACACATAGCACCATCTCGCCCATTTTATAAGATTGCAGTAGTAGTCTCTTCTTTTTTTTGCCAAAGATACTCACCGCATTCGGTGTGAATAGAACCATATTCTTGTCATATCTGTGAAGTCTTTCCGCTGTTAAAATGTCGCTGATACTATCAACTTGGCTCAAGTTAATTTTGCTACCGAACTCTTTGTCTGCGCGACGGTGACCTCGAAGATTCTTCCTTTTGATGTCATCCCCAGAATACTCCCTCTTTTCCAAAGCAGACTCTATTTCTTGTTCAATGGACATGTTCATGTGCTCAATAAACTGCCAAGTATGGCGCTTTGCCAAACTGGCATAAAACATACCATTTATTCCAATAGTATCGAAGGTATCCTGTCCAGATATGCTGTATGCTCTACTATGATAGTCTACCTGACTTTTCACATCTGGCACATATCGTAAAAAAAATTGAGCACTTCTGGAGATAACATACTTGAAGTCATTGTCTGGATCATTAATATCATTGGGGGACAATGCCAAACTTTGATTCTTGGTATTCAATTTGTCGATGAACTTAGCCTCTATCGTATAGGACACACTTAAGTCACTGAAAGCATAGTCTTTTACCTTAATTGGAGATCCCCGCACGTTCAAGAAGCCGTATCCAAGAGTTTTATCAACTTCGATTGAAGCAGCTCTTTTGTGGAAGGCTGTCTCGTCTGTGCCAAATGACGGAGGGGGCATGTTGTGCCTCAATACACCGTGAGGGCAGGAATTATCAAGCAACATATTCGGAAATTTGAAGACGATAAACTTCTTGTATTTTTGCTTCGCTTTTAAAATCCTATCGTCAGGTAGTCCGATAAGACATCCATCGGACTCGTCCCTGGAGAGAAATTCATACTCTATACCGGCTGCATTAGGAACAGCTGCTTCATTGTAGCTGGCATGCAAGTCATACATTTTCAATGGTTTCTTTTGCAAAATTGTTCGAGCTGGCGATGACATTTTGTTATCTCTGGGTAGTACAGCTTTTATTGTAGCCTCAAGGGTCACAATAAAAAGTCCAAAATCAACATCACGATCCAGTGTATTTGTGATTATGACAAAACCTTTAACAATATCGCCCGTAGAGTATTCCTTGAGCTTCGTTTCCGACTCATACGGTTCATTCGGAGCAGGGACACCTTTAGTTACAAAGATCTCAATGGAAAGCGGAGAGTTTTTTGCATGTGGAAGCATATCAATGTTGTCGAGAACTGAATGGCCAAAGCTCTCATGCGTGATTCTTCCGCCAGACCGGCTCAGTTGCACTTGACTAGAATCTTGACTCGCGACTGGAGACATCAACCGAGATTCATGGTTGCGTCGTCTTTGGAGCCCGTTTTCGTTTTCGTTGTCAGAGATGAGATACTGCCCCTCACACTCTAACTCGTCATCATATTCATCGCCTAGTGAAGCTGAGTTCAAGCTTTGGGAAACGGATCGTAGTAATGTATCAACATCCCTTCCTGATTGAGCTTCGGAGGAAACCGGAGGAGACACAGGATCATAGGTCGGTGGTACTCCAAGATTCCCTTCATCGAATTCGAAATCGTTTCTTGTGACGATGGACTGAAACATTTGGAATGACGGCAACAAATCGAAGTATTCCGTCCGCGTTTCGGTGTTACAAGCAGTCAAGCCTGGTGCAGACTCGCCCAACTTATCTATTTGGCTTTGTAGAGATTTTGATGGCCGGTAAGGTTTGTTTTTTGCTTCATTCACGTTGTTCGAACTGGAGACGGATTTGAATAAGTTTGGCCTCACTGAACGGTCTAAGCGTGGCGAGGTTATCGGTGTTATAGAGGCTGGAGAGGAAGCCTCTATATCTGCATAATTAGGCGGGTCTATTGGTGGTACATTTGACTTCGATTTTTGCCCTGGCATACTTGTGCTAGAAAGAAGTAGTTTAAGCTCGGGATTTGAGGGAAAGTTAACAATTTATGAGTGTAATACGGAGAAGGCCTCTGGTGCAGAAGAGTCCCTTACGCGCTCTAAAAAGTCCCGGCACGCTCGCAAACGCATAAATGCATCTTAGTTGAAAAAGGGCCATAAGACTCGCCGGACAAATTTGGCTCTAATTTACAGCTACTTCGCTTAACATACTATTATCTCTGTTACAAATATATATCAAATGACCTGCGTGTTAGTATACTACTCCTCACAGACTGTTAATATTAGCGACATAAGTTGAATCAGACTGACATGCAAATCGTTTTAGTTTTAGGAGTTTCATATAGGTTCAATGAGCTAAATATCATCATTTGATCTTATTGTCAACTTGCTTTAAATATTTATTCGATACATACTAGCTGTTAGTAAACCATGTAAAATTTTCACGTCTCGCGATACAACAGATGCAAAGTTCAGGAACCACGGCCGGTCAAGGCCGAGAGTATCATCAAGGTACGGCGATTACAAGTCACCGCACACAGTAGACCGTCGTGAATTTGTGGTAAATCATCATATACTATTGCATCAACTGAAATAGCCAATTTGGCTTAAGAATCGATAACGTACCTTTATTGGGTAAAATTCGGCTGATTCATTCTCCGAATCCCGGCTCCTATTTTCTATGTTCAGAATCTATCAGACGCGAAAATTTGTCTTCTTTGAATCTCGGACATATGCTTGTCTTTTTTTTTCAAGTTCATCTCTTAGAAACAAAGCACAGAAAACAGTAGCTAAGACTTGGAAAATCAAACAAATCACTCCATTGGGTTCTTAGCTCGGGTATTTTTGCAATGACTATCAGAGTTAGTATGAAGCACGATCATCGTAAAAGATATGTTCAGAGAAGCATGAATGGTTATTAAAAAAGGTTGTCTTCAACGGGAAACCCGATTCAGACTCGTCATCTAAGAGCTCATCACTCAGTCTTTATATGGTTAGCCATTACATACGCTTCTTTATGTTAGCAAATCTTGCACAAACAAAATTGGGATTTTAAATTCATAATCAGTTGAAGTGGGTTTCTGAGGCCCACAAAGATGCATTGTCACTCATAATAGATTCAGTGCCCAGTGCAGTATTTCCTCCTTTGACAGAATTCGTATTCAAAACATACCTAATGGTTAGTATTAAGATCCTTACTGGCTAATGCCCGACAAAGAGTTATAAAAATCAGGGAATATGCAAAAACTTTTCAATCAGAGAGATTCAGTTGGTAATTCCAGCTTTGTTTTTGTTGTATCATCATAATATAATTTCTCGGACGGGGAAGCTCTGAAGCTTCTAATCTTGAAACATACTCATTGTAAAAATCACCTTATGGAGTTAGCAAAATGTTCTTATAATTTATTGGTTCGGAAAAATTCGACTCTTCAGTGGTTTAATAATACTCTGATCATTCTTAAAAGTCACAAACTCTAGTTTGATTTGATTATTTTGATCATCCTTGAACCGAGAACTTGCTCCGGAAGAGCAAGAATATCTCATCCTTATGCAACTAATTGGTGACATACTGATTCATTGCGAAGAATTATTCCGACGAAGAAATTTTCTCATGAAGAAGTGTTCTAACGAGGAAATGTATTTCTAAAAGTTTTTTCTCGAGGTCGCTTTTATACAAAACTATATGCATTCACTTTTACTTGCGGGTAACCATCTTTAGGGTTGCGCACGATCTTCTAAACCACTGTAAATTCAATACGGGCCAGAATAACCTAAGCACTGAGTTTTGCCGTAAACTCAAAAATACCCATGCATATGTAAAAATTTGTAAAATCATGAGCATGCCACCATTCAGCTTTAGCAGTTAAATATAAGCTACTGCTGACCAGCATTCATGTTTTGGGGCATCCCCATCATTGGCATCATCGAAAAGGGCATGCCCTGTGGCATCATTGGAAATTGCAAACCAGGTTGCTGCATCATTTGGCTTCCATCTGAGCGAGATCTTTTAGAATCAGAGCTTTCTTTCTCTTCAGAAGATCTTTTGGGGGGTAGATCTTCCAAGCCGATCAGCTTTATGTATTCTTTTAATTCTGTCTCCAATTCCTTGTTCTGAACAAGAGAGTCCAAATAGATATCTTCCCTATCACAGTTCGGGCAGCGAAAGTCATTGTCAATCAAGAGTTGCTCCAAGTCGGCTTGGTTGTAGTTGTAGTTTTTCATTTTCTTCAAGCTATCAAAGCTTTGGCAGCATGGAGTCATGCTAATTGGAGGTTTAAGGACCTTGAATTGCGATGGGAGGGGATTTAAAAATTGCGGCTTATCATCCTCGACGGCTTTTTTAGATATGTCCAAATCGCGTTGTAGTTGAGCTTTGTGCTGAGCACTCTGTTGCTTTTCTTGGTACAGTGCCCATGTTTTAGAGTCAGCGAAAGTCATCACATAATCTCCATCCTCGGTGACCATATACGTGTTACCCTGTGCATCCACCAAATCACCATTTTCATTAGTATGAATACCACTCTCGTTGCTATCTGGGTTCTGAAGTCGATATTCAACAGTCTCTTTCGAAATTGTTTTCATATAACTTTTTGGAATACCTGTGGTCTTCTTGATCTTTTTACCTTCAAAATTTGGGTCTGAATTTGTAGGACAGTTCTTGATCCAATGGTCCTTGCCTCCGCATCTGTAGCACACATATCCAGGAGGAGGTAGATCTTCTGTGCCTGGCTTGTAGTGGACCACTTTGTGGGTCGAAAGCTCGTCTTGGGCTTGCGCCCAAACATTGGACTGATTTTCAAACATCTGCTTAATTCTGTCTTCTTCGCTGATACTTTCATCTATGGGCGCCTCAGGCTTGGCCAGAGGCGCACCCGCCGCACTTAGAGCCTGAGGCTTGAATCGATTGATTCGAGGCCTTCCTGACACATATCTAGCAGCAGATTGGGATCTGCCATTGTACACAGAGATAGGGGACCTCTTCGCGAGAACAAATGTAGATCTTGGAATAACATCCTGGTCGTTTTCATACTCTTGGTCCTGTTGCTCCAGGTGATAAAGCCGGAGCATAAAGTCCTGACCTTGGCCAAGTTGGTTTTGTGTGATGATTTCGTGTTTGAGGTCAAATACATTTATTCCTGTTCCGTCGAAATGTATCGTACTCTGTTCAGTTTGGTGCATAAATCGGTAAAATATGGTGGACGACATGAAGGGTGATTAATCGAAGTGGTGTGTGAGGTGAGTTTTGATATAAGATATGTGTGTGCGAACCAAAAAAAAAAAAGATCGACTTACTTTACAGCCACAACTTGAAAGGTCTGTAGTGTCAAAGAATCATATAATCTTTTCTGAATGCTGGGCTTTCCTAAAACCTTTTGATATTTTGTAGTTGTTCCGTGAGTGGTGCTCATCCAGTCTGACCGACATCTGTGCACCGCGTTGAGAATAATTGTACGAAAAAAAAACACAGCACCCGTGTCGTTAACACCCAACCCATGATGAATGTCTACAGCCATTCAAGCATAATAGGTTACGAATCGCATCTTCACACCCGAAATGTGAGACTACCGCTTAAATATACCAGCGAAAAGGTGTATTCAAATACTGGTGAAAAGTTTGAAAGCAAATATTATGGGTTCAGTGAGTTGCTAGACATTTCTGCTCAAAGCGGACTTTTTTTCTCGTTAGTACAGATTGGTGTTACTAAAGACTTCCGGACACTTCGCTTGACCCCGCTTCTTGTGGATGAAGCTACCTCTTTGGGTGTTCAGTTACAACTCATTGAGATTTCGCTTCCTCATGCGCTCATCAGCAAAGATACTTTTACCTATCAATTTCTTCCGCTGACCACAGAAGAAGAGCCTTATATTTTGATCGATATCCTCGACGAGAATTACTTATTAATTTCATTAAGGATTGAGCTAAGTGACTTCTTGATAGGTAATTCCAAGAACCGTTTGGTACTCGATAATTTCAGTGAATGGGTCAACATTTCTGTTCCTTATTCCTTTGAACTTCGTTCGCCACCATTTTTGGTCAAACATTTGGATTTGCAAAATCTTATTGTGTCTATGAAAGATGGAGGGCTCTTGCATTTTAAGCGCTCGAGCCCATTGTCAACTTTTGACATATTTAACTTTAGTGATATCGTTCCCTTGATGTCTTTCAATATCTTGGGGGGGTTTTTCCTGAACTCTAAAAAAACTGAATTTTTGGTTGACGGCATTTCTTCTAATTGTGTGGTTGATTTAGCACCCATAAGTGATACGCAATTCGTGGCTTTGAGTGTGAGTAAGGTTTTGAAGATTTGGGACATAGAGACACACAAGCAGAAACAAGACCAAATCAAGCTTTCTGACTCACACAGTTCTTCAGACTGGCTCACTACACTCCCCAATAAGTATCTCCAGGTGTATGAGTCCAAGTTTGGTCGAAGACTTTCAATTTTGTTGCCCAACCAGGCTGTTTCTGACGACAACGTCACACGCTTTGGTTACGAGTTTGTTTCTTTTGCCATTCGAAATGACACTGCAGACGCTAGTCTTCACGAAAGATCAAGCTTAGCATTGAATGATGAAATTCTTAAAAAAGATATTCATTCAATGCTGGCTGATGTGCAGGTTTTCAAGGTCCAAGACTTCCACATTGCTGAGAAAGACCAAGAATTAACTTACGCAGTTCTTTGGAAGTCGCATACTTACAGCATGACTATATGCTATCACCAGCTGCAAAGCACTTCAAACTTGACTATGTTGCGGTCATCGATGACCAAATCTAACCCCACAATCTTGAGTGAGTTTAATGCGCATATTGAGCCAGAATCTTACTTAGACAGCTTGTTCAACTCTGGCCTTTACGATGAGCCTATTATCCGTACGGCTTTGGAAGTGTTTTCGAGAAGCTGTGATTTGCCAGTCGTCGTATCTGGTGACTTCTCTTTGCGGCAAAGAGTTAAGCAAGCAATTCATGATGCTAGCGAAAACCAAGGTGTGACGGAAGGATCTTCATGGTTTAAATTTGCTCTTATTTGCGCTCAGTTCCGTAAAACTAGTTCAGAGGCTTTGTCTGTTTTACAATATCAAGGTTGCGTGCTCAGTGCACAGGCAAATGGTATAGAGATTCTTGGTGAGCCTCATTACTATGAGGCATTTATGCACAGCAGTTCGCAGCTTGTGAAGTTACTAAAGAAGGTATCTGCGGTTTTTTCCACTCAGACTTTCCGGTGTCTTCTAAGTGATATTTTGAATACGACTGAACTGATTGATGCTTCTCAAGCTACAGAACTAGCAACAAGACACTTCGGTGACAAAATATCAGAAGTCCAAGTCAGCGAGTTTACAGAAGAGTTGGCATCCATTGGTAATGTTTTGGACGAGCTCAAAAGGCTCACCAGTACTACCGGATATTACGAGAATAATGCCAGCGACATGAATTTTGCAGGTCAAGGCAGTGGGCTTTTAGCAAAGTTGGCTGCTGTGGATACATTTGAGAACATCCGAAAATCCCACGAATCCACTTTAATTGCCATTTTTGCATTGTTGCTTCTATGTGAAGTCAACGACCAAGTTTTGGAATTTTTGAACTTGATATTGAACCGCTTTAAAGTCTACAGTCTTATGACTCAGATCTTCGCAATGTGTTTTGTTTCCACGGGTAGCTTAAGTGAACTTGAAAAAGATTCCGTTTGCCTCATGGAAAACGCCATTTTCTGGTCTGTCGCCGTCCAGAGAAATCCTCAGCTTCAAGTGCTCCTTCGGAAAAAAAATTGGAATAATGCTTTCAATTACTACTGCAATGATATACTTCTCTCGAGACAAGATGAATACATTCTTGACCTCGTCCTCGAGCTTATTAACAGAGGCGAAGGTGAGATTATACTCAAGAAGTTTGCCTCAAGGATGGACAAATCTTACCCTTTGAATGTATTCTTACTTGGCCTCGTTTATTTGATCAACAATCGAATTGAGGAATGTCGGGAG
This sequence comes from Metschnikowia matae var. maris, assembly GCA_002370695.1. Lineage (NCBI taxonomy): Eukaryota > Fungi > Ascomycota > Pichiomycetes > Serinales > Metschnikowiaceae > Metschnikowia > Metschnikowia matae. The sequence goes on from NKZH01002305.1 coordinate 224,022, forward strand.
ATTTTCTCAAACTACTCCACTTTTGAAAATGTATCTAGGGATGAGAAACTCGTCGCCAGACTTGTCAACTCGCTTGAAGGAAGCCCAAAAATTCATGGTTTTTTGAACTCGATTTTCAAGCAAAACAGTAATGAAACATTGCTGAAGTCTAATTACTTTCACCTGTTGTCGCAACTCATGAAACTGTATGGTTCAAGCATAGAGAAGGATAGCCAATATCTTCTTAAATCTCTTGAATTTGAAAAGAAGGCTATCGATATCTTGCAACATCTGATCGATGTAAAAGAGGGTTTGTCTGAAAAACACAGCAAGATGCAACTTATGACTCTTTATCTTCGAAACTATTTCTGCGACGCAGTTGATATTGAAGAGTTTGACGAGGCCATTGATTCGTTATCCCGCTTACAGACTAGGACCAGCAAAGCAGATTTCCGGGCCTACATGACCAGACTTGTCAAGGCTATTTTGGCAAACTTCAATACGAAGAGACTTTTCGACTCTGAGTTTTTTGCCAAGAATTATCTACTAGTGGATTCGATTATTCTTGAACTCGCTAATGAAGATCTCATCCTCTCAAATGCTTTGAAATGTTACGAGTTGTTGTACTCCTGGAGGCTTTTCGGAGAATCTCCTCTGAAACAATTTCTTGGTGATAAACGGGGTGCAGTTGAAGGTCTTTACATCTTTGTGACTAGATTCAAAGGAGAGTTAGATAGCTTGGCCATGAACTCGGGTGTTGTTGAAGATCTTAAGCAATTCAAATTGAAAATTTTGGAGTTATACAAGGTTATCCTCAATACCCTCAAGACATTCGATGACGAAAAGGACTGCTGGATTAGAAGAAGAAGCCCCAATAGCGAACGCTTAAGTGTTGTGAAAATCAACGAGTTAAATGTGGAGTATTACCAATGGCTCAAGGAACTCGAGCAAGATTTTATGAATTAGAGTCTTCTGCATAAATTCTTTTCACATAATACGAGTACAGTTCGGCATATCAAGCGTGTAGATAACTTATCCAATATTTGCCTTCATGTTTCCACTTCCCTTTGGATTATCATCCTTCCAATCATCCCATTCCCGTTTTCTTACTTCCTCGTCACTATCATCATCTTCATCACTACATAAGTCAGGGTCATCTGCGCTAGCCATTTTTCCGTTCGCCAATTCATAGTCCAAGTACTCTTCAATTGACATCGATGGTAGAACTTGGCCCGTTCCAAACACTTTTCTCTTGAGATCCTGCTTATTGCTGGTGATTACAAACGGCTGAAGGATCTTGCCTTGTTTGTCGAGCAAATCAGAGATCTGGGCCTCCTTACGTGGATCCCTTTCCAATCGAGAGGTGTATCCGGTCAAGTCAGTATCGTCTCTGATTCTGTTGTCATCTATCTGTCTGAGTCTTGCCTTTTCTAGAAATGTGATCCTCTGTTGCAAAACTTGCGATTCCATAGCGATCAGCTCCAAACCTGCGAAAGAGCGAAGAGCAAAGAGCTTCATTTGGTCAATAAACATCTGTCGAACGATATCTTCATCATAGCCGTTATCTTCATCTGGGAAGTCTGCATCCAGCTTTAGGAAGTATTCATCAAGCAAGGAAATTTTTTCTCGGAGTTCCTTTTCTGCTCTAAAATTAGCGATTTTCAGCGCTCTCTTTGTTGCTGGATCTCTTTGCTGATCTAACAATTCTTCATTTGATGGATTGAAACTATTGAGGGCTTCGATCCTGGAATGTTGCTCTTTTTCCAATATTCCACCAAAGGAGTCTACTTGGTGAAGGTAAGCTATGTACAGTGCTTTTGCTCGATCCAAATTCTGCGTCTTGAACATGTACTTTGACTCTTCTTCATCTATGTATTCACCCCTGTTGTTTGCAAGAGACTTTTTTAAGAGCGTTGCTCGATAAAATTCTATGCCAGCGAACGGGAGGTACTGAGTATTAATTTCATCAAGAGGCTCATTTGCGCTGAAGAGGGAGATGCGATCACATATCATTTGAACGATGGAAAATTCACGAAGCACACTGCTAACGTCATTCTGAAAGCCCGGAGAGTCTTGTCGTGCTGTTGAGTTTTCTATACCGCCGTATTCCCTTACTGCAGCTCTGAATCTCTCTCGTATGTTTAAGTCGGATTTGCTCATGGCAGTGTACGAGTCTTTGCAACTTAGCTGTGGTTTGGAGGGGCCCCCACCCGTGCACCAGGCAGCTTCTATGCGACACCTCAAGATTCATGAAAAGTGACCACAACTCTATTACCTAATGAGTACCCCTGCCTACTACGAACTTTATAGACGAAGCTCTATCGGAAGTGCTTTGGCAGATGCGCTTGATACGTTGATTAGTGATGAGAAAATACAGCCGCAGCTAGCAATGAAGATTTTAAACAACTTCGACAGAATTATCTCCGAGGTCTTGAAGGCAGAGCGGGGTATGTGCAAGGCTAAAATCACCTTCAAAGGCGATTTACATACCTACAGATTCTGTGACGATGTGTGGACCTTCATCATCAAGAACGTCATGATAAAAATGACTGACACGTCGAACAATGATCTCAATGATAGTGAATTTACTGTTGACAAGTTCAAGATTGTTGCCTGCAACTCTCGTAAGGCAGGCGAGACATAAGCTTTCGTATCTTTTAATGCTTATTCAGCTGTCCTAATCTCGCTCAACTTGAAGTTACTTAACTCAACTTGGAGTGAAGCCACTCAACTCAACTTGAAGTCACTCAGCTCAATCCATGGACGTATATCTTTCGAAGAATCCCAACTCTGCCAAACTAGGTCTTCGACGCCTCCACATTCTGCTGTTTGAGACCCTGAAGCTTTCAGTACTTTGTTCTGTTGGCCATCTCACCATCTTTCGCCCTCTCTATACTTCGGAATTCAACTTAGATACAGAAGCTCCCTGAGTTCTATTTGTTGGAATTATGCAAGGCGATGCTGTATGTATGGATCATTAGACATGTACTTAATCCTTGGGTATTGTAAATTAAATGAAATTTAATATATTCTTCAGATTGCTAGATTGTATTTGTCTCTTGGAAGGTTGCAGGTTTAGAATGGATTGATCTTATTTTGAATTGTTTTTTTCTTCCTGCGTCTTTTGTATCGTTATGAAAAGAAAATTTTTGTTTTATATTCTGAGGGTTGATTCTCGATTATTTGAGTTTCTAGTTCTTGCCATTACCTACAATAATTTACGTATTTCTCGCGGTATTGTCAAACACCCTTGGGAAAGAAGAGGCGCTGAAAAATCCAATTTTTGTAAAACCTCGATTTTGAAAAAACCTTTAAATTAAAGGGCTGGATATTTTTATGAATCTATTGTAAATAAATGATTTAATTGCTTGAGGTGGGATATTGATTGAAACGAAATTTGGTACTGCAGACAGACTTTTCGAAGTACCCATCCTGTTGCGGTTAGTAACTGTTTAAACTATAAGACACGCATGATAAGTGAGAACATACCATAAATGGCATTCTATAATCCATCAAGGTTTGCTTTATGACTATTTAATTCATCACAATCCCAACCATAATTTAGAGTCTTCGATTTTAAAGGTCTCATACAACTCAATGTCGTCAGAGCTGGTTCCCACCTGTACCTCGTAGAAACCCTTCTCCATGCTCCACTTGTTAAGGTATTCGTCAAAGAAGGAGGTCGAGTCTTTCAAAGACAATTCGAAGTCAACCGTCTTCTTTTCGCCCGCCTTCAAGTGAATCTTCTCAAAGCCTTTTAATTCCTTGATTGGCCGGTCCACCTCAGATGTTTTTGGCGAAACGTAAATTTGGACAGTTTCTGCACCTGCAATCTTACCGATGTTTTCGATGGTTAAGCTACCGCTGAGTTTATCCTCAGCTTCATTGACCTTCACGTTTAAATCAGAGAGCTTAAACTTGGTGTAGGACTTTCCGTAGCCGAATGGGAAGGCGACCTGCTTCTGCAACTTCTCGTAGTATCTGTAACCGACGTAGATGTCTTCTCCATACAAAACTCTTCCTCTGACGGTCTTGAAGTTCAAGTAAGCAGGATTGTCAGAGTTTTTGAGAGGCCACGACAAGGACAACTTTCCGCTGGGGTTCTCTTCTCCAAACAAAACATTTGCAATAGCATTTCCACACTCAGATCCACCGTACCATGCATGAACCAATGCTTTCGTCTTAGACAACCAAGGCAATTCAACAGGAGTACCAGATTGGTTAACCACGACTGTGTTTGGATTTGCCTCAATAACGGCTCTGACCAAATCATTTGTCAACAATGGAAGCTCCATGTGGGGCCTGTCGTAGCCCTCACTTTCCCACTCGAGGTTGAGACCAATGGCCAAAACAACTTTGTCCACCGACTTTGCTAAATCAGCAGCCTTCTTGATCTCTTCCTGAGGGTCAATTTTTTTACAGAATCCAATGGCAATAGCTCCACCAAATGGAACCACTGAGGCGTTGTCAAGAGTGGAAGTGCTTCCAGAGCCAAACTCAACCAATATCTTATATTGTTGCCCCTGTTTTAAGTGAATGCTGGCAATTTCCTCCGCAGTTCCACTTCCAAAAAAAGCAGAACCAGCTTTCTGTTTAGTGTGGTTGTCAATGAGCAACTTCCCGTCCACATATAATTTTCCAGTTCCACAGAGCATCAAGGAGAATTCGTACTCCGCGGTTTCGTCAGGAGTGACCACACTTTCAAAGTCTCCATAGTAAACATCAGAGTCCTCGATTTCCTTGTGTTTGTAGTCAAATAAAATTAAAGGACCATACTCAATGTGCTTCTGATCGAAGGCTTCCCTTCTGGTGGATGCATTTCCCTGTCTGTCACCATCCTTCGATGCGTGCAAAGTAAAACGAACGCTCATTCCTCTCTTACCAGTGTAAGGGTCGGTGGCAAGCTCACTTCCAGCCAAAGCAGGCAAAGACTTGTGGGCATAACATCCCACTGAGTACTCGGGCTCTTTTCCCAATACATTGGTAATTGCATCGTAAGGTGTGACGGCATCGTAGGTGTGCATGGAAGCAGAACCACCACCGGAGACGGCAGCGATCTTGGCATTTGGCCCAATTACTGCGATCTTCTCAGATTTCTTCAATGGAAGAAGATCGTCTTGATTTTTCAACAAGACAATTGCCTCAGTAGCAATCTTTTGCAACAAGGCTCTGGTATTGGGAGTATCGTTGGTGGTTTCAGGACCATTTTCGGGGATGTTTGACTTCTCACACCACTTAACAAAGTTCAAGACTCCACGAACACGGTCATCCAAATCCTGGATGTTTAACTCTCTGGAGCTTATCATGTGTTGAAGTGCATTGAACAGTCTCAAGGTAGAAGGGCCTGGCATCTCCAAGTCCAAGCCATTTTCGATGGCTGCCTTGGAGGTGTACATTCCATACCAGTCGGACATGACCAAGCCGTCCCAAGCCCATTCCATGCGCAAAATGTCCTTAAGAATTCTTTTGCTTTGGGACACATGTTCACCATTGACCTTGTTGTAGGAGGTCATAAACGAGGCGGGATTAGCGTACTTCACAGCCAAACGAAATGGCTCTAAATAAATTTCTCTCAAAGCTCTCTCAGTGATGATAGAGTCCGATGCCATACGTTCATGCTCCAAATCGTTACCAACAAAATGCTTGATTGTAGAGGCAATATCTTTCTCTTGAATTCCTCCCACAATAGAGACCGATGCCATTCCAGCAAGGTACGGGTCCTCGGAAAAAGACTCAAACCCACGGCCTCCCAAAGGTCCTCTCTGGATATTTGTAGTGGGCCCTAAAATGGCATGTGCCGATTTGACCTTAGCCTCTTCAGCCATAAGATGACCTGCATCCCTTAAGAGTTCTTTGTTAAAAGTTGCAGCCAAACCCGTGCCACAGGGAAAACATGCGGCGGGTTCACCAAATGCAAACTTGGTACCTCTCACACCGTTTGGTCCATCGGATACACGGATTGATGGAACGCTCAATCTCTCTACCTTGTAAGTGTGCCAGAAATCCACACCGGCAATGATGTTGATTTTTTCCTTGAGGGTCAATTCGGAGAGAACTTTGTCCACGTCGAAGCCTGTCATTTTGTGAGTGATTAAAGATAGAGTTGTAGTTGCTTGATATATTGTAAAAACTCTTGTGATATCTGGTCTTTCAATGAAAGTTTGAAAGCCCGGATATATTCTCCGTTTTTTATATTTGGGATGTCTTTCTCTTGCGCGGATGGACTTCCCAAATGGGGGCGTATTTCATTTAATGCATTACCTACTTCAAGATATTACGAAGTTCCCCACGATATATGAGGGGTAACCTCCTGTACGACGAGAATATTCAGCCGAAATCTTGATACCCTCTTTAAAAACCTAAAAAACATATAAACAAGAGGGGTCTAAGGATAACGCTAGCTTTTCGAAAATCCTGGACATTGCACACATGATTATGTCCTGGAATGTAAGGTTGGTCTAGATTTAGCTTCATATTGACTTATAAGGCCACTAAAATCTTGAGACTTAAAATTCAATAAGAACTTTGCAGTAACCGTGGTATTTTTGTTTCCATACAGGCAGAATGGTGACGTTGGGTCGGATTGGGTCGGATGCGAAGCGGACGTCCTGTCGGTTCGGCTAGTATCATGCACGAGAGCGGAACGGGTACTTAAAATGGAAGCGCATTGAGCGCCCCCCACATTCAAATTTGGATGGGTTACGGTGCGTCGGAAAAGTAGGCTCTCCGCCGTCCTCCGTAGAGAACGAATCGCCTTCCGTATAAGGAGACGTTGAGCCGCATTACTAATGAGCCAATAGAGCACTTTGCTTCCCCTAATTTATTTGATATTATGTATTATTTTTCAACGGGGCTATATAATTATTAGGAAAATTTTGTGTTTAGGGGCCTGTCTAAAGAAATATAGCAATTAGAATCTTAAGAATGCATTCACATAGATCGATTCTTTTATTTAGTCTAAAAATCTTTTTGACATATACAGAATATTGTTGCATACAGAATTGCAACATCAGTCTTTAAGTAAAAACGAAGACATTGTCTAGTATAAACCAGACCTGAGCATTTACTGGTGAACGCCATCGGCAAAACTAATGACTGCCCATTTTCCCGAGGCCGCCCAAAACTCCCCGTGCTCGTTGCCCATACTCTTATACGTCTCGATCAACTTTTCGTTGACACCTGCAGGCAATCCAACCACAACATCAGCCTTACATGTACGTAAAGCCAAGATCGGAAGCTTGCTTGAGTTTAAGCTCTGAATGGCCTCAGTAAACTTGGTGGTCTTGTCCCACTTCAAGTCGCCCGTGAGTTTTCTGTAGTTCAAATCACCCTTGAAGATAATTAAGTTGGACTTCAGCAATTCTCCATACAAGTCCAAGTCCTTTGGAATATCCCAGAAGTTAAGGCACGAAGTCCAGAACGGATGGGTCTGCGTAGACACCTGGCCCGTGGAAATGTACCTCTTGAGACTGTTGAGAAAGTAGTTGATAGCCTTAGCATCGTCTTGGGAGGCATGAATCTCAGAAAAAAAGCTTTTATCAGCCAATTGCTCTACAAGGGCGTCAAAGTCCTTGGGCATGGTATCACTGACAAACCATGGAATGTCCTTGCAGTGTAAAACTACATTTTTGATGAGACCCGAGTCAAGGGCGAAAAGAGCCAAGCTCAAGTCAGCAAAGAGCTCAAAGCCCGAGTTGTCAAGCACAAAATCAATACGTTCGCAGGAAGAATTCACAAGGTGGAGCCAAGCCTTCTCAATATCGTTCACAAGGATCTTCTCCTCGTTCTTCTTCCTGACCTCAGCACCTTGAACGCTCTTAATATCTTCTAGAGTCACATTTCCTGCTAACAAAGACAAGTCCGTTGCATTTCCCCACAAAGAGATATCAACAAACTCCACAAATAACAATTTTAATGCCTGTTGGTCAGCATCGGTGGTTTTGAGCTGTCCCGATAACGTTTCATACCGCTTGCAGAGCTCCAACACCCCAAAGGACGATTGACGGAAGGTCTGGTTTTTCAACTTTTCAAATACATCGAAACTTTTCAAGTGTTTTGTCTCCTGGAACCATAAATTAATCAATTGGTAGAGATAACACTCCAAGTAAAGCCAGGGACCAGTGAGCCACGTGACACGCTTCTTCTTGTTAAATTCCTTCAATCCAACGTTGTAACTTGCAAGCTCGGGCTTAAGAATGATGTCCGCATCCAGGAAGGGAGGCACTTCCGAGTCTGTCTTAAAGTCTTCCAAGAGTTGACTCAATTTGGCCGTGACGATTTCCCCACACTTTGAAGCCTCAGAATGGAATTCCACGTGACCTTGTATATCATCAATGGCTCCACGGATGATGGTAGGCCATCTTTTATGGACGGTGGGGTAAGCAAAGGAGGTTTTCTCGTCGTTGAAGGACGGTTCAGGAAGAGCCATAGTTTGATTTAAAGTTGGAGCGATTGCGAGTTGCCCGCTTGATTAACGGTATGGGCACGTGATGAATAGTTCCACCGATCAACCACCCGGTCGAAAATTTACAAGGTAAGTTTTTAAAGACATGGGAAGGAGAGTTTGGGCAGATGGCTAAGGCAATAGATATGAAGCCTGGGTGTTTTGGAAAGAGTGGTTCTAGATAGAAGAATCGAATTATAGAGTTGAACGAACCAAAAGATTATCAGACTTGCTCGTTGTATATGTGACTTGGGTCAATAACAACAGTTTAACAAAACAACAGGAATTCTCGAACATATCGAGCAGATCAAAGAATTTTCTTTTTTTTTCTTTTTTTTTTTCACTCGAGTGACATATTTCTTATGTAAATTCTGCTTGAATGAAAAATCCGTCTGTTTGTACATGAATGATTCTCGTTGGTCATAAGAAAGATAGAAGAATTTAAGGATTGGGATTTAGAGATGGAAAAAGGGAATCGAAAGATAGAATTACGATCTCTGATGAACCTACATCTAATCACAAAACATTTTAAGTAAAACAAGTATAGAACCTAAGTGACACGCGTCCGGCGTCTTGTCGAAAAACACCCTTCACGGCTTTGGGCACCAAACAATCAAGGAATAACACAATACTGTACATGTAATAATCTTTACTTCTAGAGTAAAGCACTTATTGTCTTTTAGCATATTCTGCCTTCTCTTTCTCGTATCTCTTCTTGTCGGCGCCGGCCTTGTTTTCGTATGGAACCTTGTCCTCGGCACTCAAAGCCTTCCACTTCTCACCCAACATTCTGCCAACTTGGCCGAAGGTGATACCGGGGTTCTCGGCTCTCACAATGTCTCTGTTCTCATTAGCGAAGAACATGTAAGCAGACAAAGATCTTTTGGGAGCATCTGGGTCCTTCTTTTTTCTCGATGACTTCTTTTTTTCGGTGGACATTACTGCTGGTTAGTATAAGCGTGTGGAGTGCGCGTCGTGCAGTGGGCTGCAAAATGGGTCCTGACCCGGTGTTTCATTGGTGGAGGGCCCGGGCGCAGGCCACAACAAAGGCCAATCAAAATATAGCAACATCAACATCAACATCAACAACAAATAATACTATATTCCAGAGCTTACTCTTGCGGACGCTGAATCCTTAGCGCTTGCATTGTGACCGGTGCGCGGTGCGCGCTACCTTCTGGCTATGGTGGTTAATGTAAGTACATACTTAAAAATAGTGTTGGAAGGAAATAAAGAGGGAGTAAATTGTGTGTGGAGCAGTGAGGGTGCCCTATATAGGGGGCGGCGGTGGGCGCGCGGAAAGAGGGACGAGGAATGCGCAGTGGCGGCGTAAATTTCAGACCGCCGCCTTTTTGCTTTTCGCGTAAATGCTGGCTACCGGCCACGTGACTGCCTTTTGGACGTTGGAACCTATATCCCCTCGGGATGATTGTAGATAATAGGATATATTAAGCCATTGGTGATCCCATTGCTTGTCTCCTCGAGTCTTCTTCGGATGATGTTGCTCCGGATCGACGAGTCGTGCGCGCTTCAAGAATTGCACCCAGCCACCCGCTCCCTTAGTGCAGGTGAAAATGATCCACACTACGGAAATCCGTACACCCAGGTTCTTGGGAAATACAAACATCAAACGTGTAAACATCAAACATGAGTATACCAAACATACAAAATTTACACACCTCACTATAAAAACATACAATACTAAGCTGGGTGTGGATTTTTCACGTAAACCCATCACATGTGACCTAGCAACATTAGAGGTCACTTGTTCTAATCCACCACCTCTGTGCCGTGCTGCAAATCAAAGTGAGGGGTTGGAAGGTACGGGTGCGAAGGGATTGCCCACTACGATCAGACATCGAAACTTCGGGCTTCGCTATAAACAAATTCTCGAGATGGTGGTTTAACATTGCCATCCCTCTTTTCAAGCATCATTCCAGAGTTTGATTCTAATTCTAGATTTAGTCTCATTCCAGATCAAGTCTGTGGCTTGGTCTATTTCTTGTAATCATAATAATTAATACCATCCACGGTATTGGTTGCTATCCTGGTAGCTTCCGTATTGGGGGTACTGTTGGTATCCACCGTATTGAGGCACTTGTTGTGGGTACTGAGGCTGAGATGGGCCTGGAGCATGTGGAGTGGCATGCTGCTGACCATTCTGTTCGCCCTGAGCCTCGGATCCATGTGCGCTTTGTGGAGCTGGCTGGTTGCTTGGGTACCCACTATATGGGTAGCCTCCTCTAGTTCCAAATTGGTTGGGATTTCCGTAATACTGAGCTGCGTAATACTGGCTAGCAGCTTGAGCAGCCTGGGTGGCACTTTGCCCGTTACTGGCATCACTTTCAGCAGCACCGGTTTCGTTGCCTGCTTGCTGTTGATGGTGTTGCTGGACTTGCGGGTATTGTTGGTGTTGCATTCCGTAAGCATTGGTGGAAACTCCCCCCATGGCTCCTCCATTCCCGTAGTAGGGGGTATTGTAGTAGTAGTTGTAGTAGTTAGGGTAACCAAATGGAGCAGCACCTGGGATTTGTTGGCTTTGTTGAGGGGTTTGCAAGCCTTGTTGAGCTGCACTCACAAGTGGCGACTGAGTGGCTTCAGCATTACCGTTTCCGTTGGCACCAGAAGCGCCCTTACCACCGGTAGTATTGGCAGTGTTGCTTTGGTAGTATCCTGGAGAAGTACTAGAGCCCAAGCCGTTTTGGTTCATCTGACCATAAGCAGCAGAGTAGTCGAAAGATGGGTAGCCGAATTGGCCTGGAATAGATCCTGCAGCGGTCTGTTGGGGGAATTGCTGTTGAGTTTGTTGGAACTGAGTGTAGTAGTCGAAACCTTGATTAACACCTGCAGACTTCTGTTGCTCAAATTGTTGTTGATAAGCTTGCTGAGCAGCTTGTTGAGCCAGTTGCTGTTGTTGTTGGGGTTGTTGCAGAGGTTGTTGAGATTGTTGTTGTTGTTGTTGAACTTGTTGCGTTTGTTGTTGTTGTTGTTGCTGTTGCTGTTGCTGTTTAACTTGTTGAGGCTGTTGCTGTTGTTGAACAGGCTCAGCAGCATCTTCCAAGGAAGCTTGCTTTTGATAGGCAGGGGCTTCCAATTGAGTTTCTTGCTCAGTAGAAGCGCTATCCTTTTGTAAAGATAAGGATCCGAAAGACACACCAATGTTGTCGACTTGTTGAGGCAAAACAACCTCAGATTTAGCAACTGGAGCAGCTGCAGTTTCCACCTGGGGAACTTCAACAGATTGCTCAACGGCGGGCTCAGCAACCTCCTTGGGCGCGGCCTGCACTTGCTCAGAAGTAGCAGCTTTTTCGGATTGTGGGGCTTCAGTTGGAGCAGGCTGAGCCTTCTTTTTAGGAGCTGGAGGAGCTTTAGGCTTGATAGCAGATGCCCAGGAGGTAGTGGCCTGCACGTTGGCGGTCTTTTGCTGTGTCTGTTCTTGCTGCTGTTGCTGTTGCTGCTGTGATTGGGGCTGTTCTTCTTCGTGTTGCTGCTGTTGCAGCTGCTCTTGGTCTTGTTCTTGCTGGGAATGTTGTTCTTGTTGCTTGGGGAGATCGCTGGCATCAGCTTGCTTCAGTTTCACGTCTATGTGCTTCTTTGTTGGCTTAGGCTTCGTGTCCTTAGATAAAGCTGCGGCCCAAGAGTTGACGGCACTAGCAGATGCAGAGGGCTGGGCCGGGGCCAGAGCCTGAGGAGGAATGGAAGAAGTTTGTGCGGAGCCCGAAGACAGGGAAGATGGGAGGGAGGTCGGCGCCTGGACCTGGGGCTGTACAGCGTGCACCTTGGGCTTACGCTCCCTTCTCTTATCCTTAGAGGTTCTCTCGCCTCTGGGGAACTTGCCGCTGGACTTGTGGTCATTAGTATGAGAGGATATGTGACTGGCCGATGACTGGGGCTGTTCCAGTATGTGTTCATCTCTTTTCTTTTGTTTCTGATCGCGGCGGATGGGTTCCCATTTGGAAACTTTGTTGTTAACAATTAAATCAATGACAATCTCCACGTCGTTGTGGTGCTCTGACAAAATAGAGGCTAATTCCTCGGCCTCCCAATCGGGAAACATCTCCGTCAACATCAGCAACTGTGGTGCAGAGGAGTCTGACTGGGCGGCAGCGTCGCTGGTGGCTGCTCCCTTCTTGGATTTATGGCTTTTTCGTTGCGACATTTATAGATATTTCGGCGCAAATGCAGATGCTTTGCGTATTCTGTATTGGCTTTTCGGCGTTGGGGGACTAACGGACGAAAATGACAGGTGCTCTTTTCGTCTGGTTCTCAAAATATGAAAGTAGCGTTTACTGCTTGGAAGAAAAACGGTTACTGGGGATTTTTCTCGCTTTGGGATTTTTCTCGAACTTCGCACCTGGCTGGGTCGAAAACTTTTCCAACGCGCACTCTTCATCTGTTGCTCACTGAGGACTGTGTAGAGTACCGAAGGAATAATATTTCCGATTTGTGTATACTCCGATTTGCTCTGTATACGATTCTTTAAACGAAAGTCCATTCCAATTAATATGATGCCATCTACGTCTATGTTCCATGTTACCATCGGTTGTCCTTGTTGATCACCTATGTCTCCACATTACTGTATTGAAGATCTGTGTTTCCCATACTGATTGTCCACAATACTGTACATGTTGCAGATCACCGTATTCACCTATGGTTTTCAGATTATGATGTACATTTTATAATGCTGAATTAACTTCTGTAACCATATTACTCTGCAACGTATCAAGTTACATATCTCAGAAGTCTGTATTTGCTCTGGTAGCAACATTCCTGTATGTCTGTATGTTTTGTATTACTTTTGTATTTTACATAACTGTATATGGACTGTAATTCAAACTGGGGTTGTTTGTATCTATTAAATGAATCTGTATTCCGCATTACTACTGATTGTCTCTATGTATTGATCTCCATTTCTGTTACTGTATATTGATATTACTGCACTCCACCATACTGTCTGTATATAGAGTGTGTAATAAATTTCTTTATTTCAATATCTTTATTCAGTGTCTGTATTGAGTTCCCATATTGAATGTCTATTAGATGTCTGTAATATGTTGTATATTAAGTCTCTGAACCCTATATTACCAATGATTAATTCTGTTCTCATTCACTAAATCGACTGCCTACTTATTGCTCATTAGTTGCTTTTCACCTTACTACTGTTTGTCTTTGTATATTAGTTTTTCTGCATTTCAGTCACTGTTTAACTATTGTTCTTCATTACGATTGAGTTACCAAATGTCTGCCCCCTAAATTGTCTACTGACTAAGTATATAATTCACTTGTTAAATTCTATGTTACTGTATTTTGTTACCTTTGATGTATATTGACAGATTTTGATTTATCTAACGCTACTAGATCATTACTTTTCTTATTATACTACCAGTTTATGACTTGTCTTATAATACTGCCCCATTATGACTTCTCTCATTATACGACCACGTTTTGACTTCTCTCTTAATGTCACTATCACGGGCTGTGTGGCCAGTCTAGATTCTTCATTGTTACGCCTATAATTGACCCTTGTTCATCCTAGGTCAATGCAACCGGGCTTACCTGCACGAGCGCTCACCTGCACTCCCAACCAGGATCACATCACTTGGTGTAACAATGGCGCTGTTTCTGCAGCCGCACCAAGCATAGGTGCTACCACTCCACATGCCGTGGCTTTGAACAAATCATCCACAACGCTGGCCAACTTATTTCCCGTCTGTTTGAAGTCTGGATATGAGTTGACTTCCAACAACTTCACCGAGTAGTCCAGGTTGACCAAGAAATCAATTCCAAAAAACTCCACTGCGTTCGGAATGGGCTGAAAATTTATTTTGTCCACTGATGATGCTGCTTTGAATAATTCTCCGGTGGTTTCCTTGACCTGGTCAAAAATCTGCGTCTTCTGAGCTGCGCCCAAGCCTTTCAAGTCCCAAAACTTCTCCACCACCGGCTCTTTGTCTTCTTGAAGACATGTGTTGGTGAGATGACCTGTAAGATCGATGATTTCGTCGTGCTTGTCTGTGGGATCAGAAAATGGTGCCTCCGAAAAGAGCGCAAGAATATTTTCATACACGTATACTTTCAAGTCACCAGCACTTACCACGTAGACCCTTAAATGGAACTTTTTGTCATCATACTCGCTTAAAAGAAGGGGAGTACGCTGGTACTCCTGCACAATGAAATGGCGAAGTTGGGAAATTATGACTCCGTTGTTTTCACCATCCTCCTCATCAGACTCGCTTTCGGCTTCCTCAAAAGAATCGAATATAGCTTGCAATTGCTCCACGGAATTGAAAACGCGGATACCCTGGCCCTTGTCGCTCATGCTGGGTTTCAAAATCCACGAACGAGTGCCTTTTTCTATCTCGTCACGGAGCTCGTAACTCTCGTCCAACGAGTCATCAAGGAACTCAGCGTAATCTACCTCGAGTTGGTACGTTTCAGGAAATGCGCGTATAAGAATTGAGTCTGGGTTCTTTACCACGTAGTGGTGAATGGTGTTTGCCAAGTAATGTTTCCGGATCAAAGCCTTACGGTATATGTAGGACAGGACATAATAGTGCTTGGGATGGCTGCAGATGAGGTCGAGATCCAAATCCTCGTATTCCGCATAGTGAAACAAACGGAAATTGTCGATTCGGGAAAGAATCTTCGAATCTGTTTCAATCTTAAAGTTTGCTGCAGTGAATGCATCCACCAAGGGAGTGTATATGTAGCAAGATTTTGGAATAGTCAAGAGAAAGCGGGGAGCCAGGTCTTGTTTGCCCGAAACTAAGTCTTCTTGAACCTCTTGGGATTCTGTATTGGTACTCATTTTTGTATCCTCCAAAACAATTTCTCCTTCAAGAGGAGCAACGTGTCGGAAAGCAGCCTGTAAAGGAGTAACACTGATTCCGTCGTCGTGCAATACTCGAGAGTCCGAATGGGTCGTATCATTTTTGCCTTGTTCGTGAACGTGCTTGAACTGTGGCAGCCATGTATACTTGCCTTCACCCTGCGGCTCATAGATAGAACCCCATTGATTTTTCAACACCGGCGTATACAGGATCTTGGTTGAGCCCGCCTTGAGCGACGGAATTAAAGGTACATTAACGGAGAAAAGGTCGATTTCTGGTTTTTTGCCGAGATCATTATAGAGGTGCTGTACAAGTTTGACTGAAATGCGACTGGCTTCCTTTAAAGTGTGGAAGTCATGCGTGAGACTCCGAAACTCATATGATAATGCTATAGCCTTGAAGCCATGCGTGGCCGCTTCCATGGCGGCGCCAACGGTACCGGAGGCCAAGATGTAGAGGTTTCCTGCATTTTTTCCAAAATTGGGCCCGCTGATCACCAAATCGACGGGGGGTTTTCCGTTGAGATGGTGCAATCCTATATCTGCACAGGCGGCGGGAGTCAGATCAATCAAGATCCATTCCTGAGCACCATTTTCTAAGCATTTTTCGTTTGGTTTCAGGAATGGGCCCTCGTAAGCATTAATCGAGCCGTTAGGTTCGCGGGTGCTGTATTTGGTGTAGATATAGGACGACGTGAGGGGTTTTCCCGCAAAATGGGCCTTACCTATCCAAGACCTCTGCTGATCTGGAACCACAATCAGAATCTCCCAGTCAGTTGCCTGCAGGATTTCGTCCACGAAATACTTCATGTAGGGACATGCCTTGTCGTCCAAAGGACCGTCATCGTTAACGAGGAGTACGTGCATTGGCGTTGATGAGTAGACTCGATGGATTTATGGATGTAACAGCACGTGACTTACATAGTACCACGTGACATATCACATGACATCCACATCCAAGTCACGTGATTATCTCTTTTTCATCTCACCGCTGCTCTCCAAACCACCCCATGTCGTTTTTCCTCGGCAACACCGCCCAGTACTCCAATGTGGAAGTCAACCCCGAGAAGGTGCGGCTTGCCACAGTGCAGTATTCAGTAACTGCATCCACCTTCAACAAAATGCTTCGGCAATGCCGTGAGAAGTGCATAGGCCGAGAGTACGGAGAGGGCGACATTGTCACCGGCGAAGCGTCGTGCACCGACCGTTGTGTGGCCAAATATGTCAAGGCAAATGCAGACATAGCACAGCATGTACAGTATAAGATGAATCCGGTGCTTATGCCGGAATACCAGAAGGTACAGAAGATGATTGGAAGCGGGGAAAGTACGAATTAGGTAAATAAATCCTGTTCGATGGCATGCTTTACTAAGTGAACGAAAAAGTTCAAATCGATGTGACGAGAGAGAAAGGCCAGGACTCTAGAAATGCTGGAATAGAATAAAATGAGGTTTGTTGTACCCAATTGTTCAGGTTCCAGATTTGATGCGAGGTGTCCCAGTACAAATTTCGGGCAAATCAAAGCTAATGTCTACACTGTATATAGTCGTATGTTTATTCTAGTCAGATAACACCGTAGGCTTAGTTCAATTGTCCCTTGGTGTGGAAGATGTCCAAAGCCTCGGCGATTCTGGCGCTCATGGTCTTCTCACCCTCTCTGACCCAGACTCTTGGGTCAAAGTACTTCTTGTTTGGCTTGTCCTCACCCTCTGGGTTACCGACTTGCGACATCAAGTAGTCCTTCTTGTTCAACACGTAGTCGCGAATACCCTTCAAGTAAGCGTATTGACAGTCAGTGTCCAAGTTGACCTTGACAACACCGTTCTTGATGGCGGTGTCGAACTCCTCCTGGGAAGAACCGGAACCTCCGTGGAACACCAAGTACAATGGGTGCTTGTTGTCAGTACCAATTTGCTCCTTGGCGTACTTTTGGTGGTCACCCAAGATAGATGGTCTCAATACCACGTTACCTGGCTTGTAGACACCGTGGACGTTACCGAAAGCAGCAGCAATGGAGAAGTTTGGCGAGATTGGGGCCAAGGCCTTGTGAACAGCGAAGACGGTCTCTGGTTGAGTGTACAAGGTCTCCTTGTCGACGTGTTCGTTGTTGACACCATCCTCCTCACCACCGGTGATTCCGATTTCCATTTCGAGCCATTGGTTCATCTTGGCCATTCTGGTGAAGTACTTGACACATGTGGCAATGTTCTTGTCGTCGGTCTCCTCAGACAAGTCCAACATGTGGGAAGAGAACAAAGGAGTACCATTAGCGGCGTAGAACTCCTCGTCGGCCTTCAACATGCCATCGAACCATGGCAACAACTTCTCAGCACAGTGGTCGGTGTGCAAGATAACTGGGATACCGTAAGTAGGAGCAATGGCTCTGATGTAGTGAGCAGCAGCAATAGAACCAGCAATCGATGCGCTTTGGTCGCCGTTAGCAACACCCTTACCTGCAAAGTAAGCAGCACCACCTTGAGAGGTCTGCAAAATGATTGGCGACTTGTTGTCACGGGCTGCCTCCAAGGAAGCAACAACAGTGGAGGAGGAAGTCACGTTAATGGCAGGAATAGCGAAGCCCTTAGCTTGACAGTAGTCAAAGAGCTTTCTGACGTCATCGCCGTAAATAACACCGGATTTTTGCAAAACTTCAGCCATTGTATTTTTTCTGTTTGTAGTATGGAATGTAGTCTTAGCTCACTGCGGGAATCGTGTCTTTATATATCACGAGGAGCACTCCGCTCCGGGTCCTCAAGTACTGCGAACTTTTTAATGCGAGCCGTCAGTATGTGCACGTCGCAAACAAGTGGTGTGATGAAACAGCCCACGAAGGGACCATCACGCCAGCATATTTTAGCGGAATTTTCGGAGCACTTGAAGAGTGTGAGCTGCTATGCATATTTGGGAACGCACTATTTCCGGGAACTTCGGGTGGGTCGTATTATGTCCATGGAAAGTTGTTTTTCGCCGTCACACGCATATAGACGGGACTGCATATAGATATGCCAAGTGACATCGACTGGAAAGAATAGAGCCGTAGGTTGAACTCAGCATTGAGGACTTTATAGACTTCGATGGTCTTCATGTTTGATAGTCAAACCACTGTTATTCTGTGGCTATCTAGAAACACTG
This sequence comes from Metschnikowia matae var. maris, assembly GCA_002370695.1. Taxonomy (NCBI): domain Eukaryota; kingdom Fungi; phylum Ascomycota; class Pichiomycetes; order Serinales; family Metschnikowiaceae; genus Metschnikowia; species Metschnikowia matae. The sequence continues at coordinate 242,405 of NKZH01002305.1, forward strand.
TGATTTTGCCTGCTTTGGAGCACTCTTCTAGGGTGATCTGGGCATTCTCTGGGCATTCTCTGTGGGGACCGCACTGGCCCGAACCTTTATGCGCATAATCTGTTAGCGCCTACCTCAAATCAATATGCCTTCATTGGCTGAAGGAGCATCATAGTGCGGCGAGGCATTTTTTTTCGTTGCTTTCAAGCAATTGCTATATTGGGAAGAGCAAATCTGCAATCTAGCCCACACACATAAAAAGCCCCAACACCACGTACCACCTTCCCCGAGCGCGAGCACCTGATGGAAACTCCCGGGTCACTCATCATGTTCCGCTCAGCCGGTCAAAATGCCCGGGGTACCCCACAAAAATTCCCTTTTAATTTAAAGGCCCAGTATTTCTTGGAAGACTGGTTCTGCACACTAAACTTTACAAGCGTGTCACTGCTGTTAGGCGTATTGCTGTAGTCCAAGTCACTAGTCAATTTCTTTGCACTAATAAGTCTACCCAGAAAAATTGCTCGAGCAACCCATTCAAATGTCGAAAATAACAGACCAATTCAAGCATTAAATCAACTGGCCTAATTGGCTATCAATTCAAGCTCAATTGAGTTGAGCACTTCAAGAATCACCTAAAGAGACATTTCCGAGTCAAATCAGGAATTGACTCAGTTGATCCATTCATTCGTCAGTGTCTCACTGGCCAATTCAGCTTCCAATTCAACTCCCGAGTCAACTGTAATTATTCGACAGCAAATTTAAGTTTCCACTTCATTGAATTTTGAACAGCTCAACACTGATTACTCAATTAGCCGATTCTTCACCTGGCTTAAATTCAATTGGTTAGGGCAAGTGTCAAATTTAAGGAGCAATTTATGATTCATTTCCATTGACGGCTTCTCTCTACCAACATAATTGCCAATTATTCGCCCTTTACAATCCAAGGACGTCATTCGCTCCTTTCTAGAAAATCGAATCATTCAAAAATGGGACTACTTGTCATCTGTATTTGTCTCGACATCTCTTTAAATCATTAGGAGAGTTCACAAAAAGAGAATTAAGATTAACGAATAGCATAAAGAGCTCGCCTTTATATAGTCAAGAGGCGCTTTTGTGTTGTGTTTTACGTTTTACAGCCACGCTATATGCATGCGCTGCATTTCTATATAAAGGGCTAAATACTGAATGTAATAATTCACAAACTGATTTATTGGCCGCGTGTTGGCTTGTATTAGATAGCTAAATACCCGATGTTGACTCGTCTGCCTGAAATAGCAAATAGATGTGATGATTCGAAAGTGAATGAAGTTTAGAAAAAAAGAATAGAATAAGATTAATGATGAAAAATCAAAATAACTCAACAACTTCAGAAGTTAAATAATATCGAAAGTCTGTATTAAGACAATTACAAGCGATCCTGCATTCAAAAAAAAAAAAACTTTCTCCACACATAACCTCCACAGCAATCCCTGATTAGAAACTCCAAAACCCCCTTATTACAAAGAAGATTCAGGAAAAAAAGCACAAAATTTCAAGCTAAAAACACTGACCGATTCCATAACATCATGCCAGTCAGGCTCTAGTTATTTTGTAGAAACACCTTTTCGCGCACGGACTCTCATCAACAGTCGCTTCTTGGTGTAATGGCCGGCCCAAAAGACTGCAAAATCAACTTCATAGAAGATGGGTTCCGGTACTACTCGATGGACTTATCGTGCAAAACGCACTTTGACAAAGTATCTCAACTCATCGCTGTACATCTTTCAGAGCCCTATTCCGTTTACGTGTACTGGTACTTTTTCCACCAATGGCCTCAATACTGCATTCTCATTAGTCCCGAAGATTCAGACAAGATTATAGGGGTCATCATATCAAAGGTAGAGCCTCACAAAGGCGTACGCATGCGTGGTTACATTGGAATGCTAGTGATAGAGCCTGAGTACCGGGGATTTGGCATGGCGAAGAAATTGGTCAAAATGTCTATCGCCAAGATGGTCGAGTGGGACCGTGTCCACGAGGTGACCTTAGAAACAGAGGTAAATAATGAGGCGGCGTTACATTTGTACGAGCTGTTCGGCTTTCTTCGTACCAAACGAATGCATCGTTACTATTTAACCGGCAACGACGCATTTCGCCTAATATTACCTCTTGAAGAAAAACTGACCACCCGAGTAGCTTACTTGCCAAAATTAGATGAGCTGACCATTGGTGACGTGTGCTTTGGAGATCTTACAATCAAAGATGAATTTTAGCTTTAGGGAAAGCCCGCTTTCATCTTCGGTCTTGAGCCTCTATTTACAGAGGCATCATTTATGCCTGAGAGATATCCCGTTATCTAGCAAGAATATGGGCAAAACTTCATGACCCGCTACCTAGCAGAATCGCTATTATTTGAAAAAAAGACATCATTGGCCACGAGTTGAGACTTTGGCTCCTCAGGCTTGTTACTACAGTCACAACCTGCGCGATTCATAAGGCTTCAGACTAATCAGAAATAGGTTAACACATAGGCCATTGCCCCAATCATATACAGGTACATATATAGACAACTACGATGTAAGGATTCAATGCATGATCGCAGATAATTATGAACAGTCATAACAAAGTATAATTTATGGTAGTCGTTATGGCTGAAAATATGTACACCAGCAGAAACATCTCAAGCGGATGAGTGGGCACGTGATCAGAGTTACTTGATATATCACGTGAGAAGTCACGTGAGTAACCCATTTCTCGCTTTCTCACACCCCAGTACTCCCTATTACAACCAAATGCTAGATTCCAAATCACTCGACACCATTTCCCGCTTGAAACTGGCGCTTCTTATACGTGCACAGAAAGGCAGCACCACGGATTTGCCGTCCGGAAACAGAGGCAAAAAAATCGCCCCAGCAGGCGCAAATATCAACACACTCACGCCTAAGATTGTTGAGTACAACGGCAGCAACCACTTGGTGCTTACCAACGACGTCATTGAACGTACGAACTACAATAATAAGCGTCGGTGGCTGGATTTCTACCGAAACAGTGCGGAAAAAGGCAGTTCTAGCCGTTCCTTAGCTGATGAAGACTCCTGTTCCGACTCCAGTGACTCGGAGTTGTCGGACGATGACGATAATCCATTCAAAAAGATCCGGCTCAGTGAAATTTTGGCCCCTCTTTATCACCCGTCCGAAATATACACACATCCGGCCATCTCCAAGACGTTCAAGCTGGGATGTCTTTCTACCTTAGCTGCAGAGCTTATAGAGGTTATTGAGGGAGAGCAAAAAACTTTGAATCAGTTCAATCGATTATTGCAGGTCTTGGATGGTGAAGATTGGTATTACCAGTTGGAGGAGAACATGGAGCTTCCGCAGTATGACCATGGCTTAGATGAGAGCGAGGCGAGGGGAAGCAAAGAGGACGGGAGTGAAAACGGAAAAGATGAGAATGAGAAGGGCGAGAAAGAAGATGGAAAAACAGAAAAAGAAGATGGAAACAGTGAAAAGGGAAACAGTGACAAAGAAAACGTGGACAGTGAAAAATTAAATGGAAAAAGTGAAATGGAGAATGGCAAGAAGGAAAATGGAAAGAGCGAAGAAACTGGAGCAAGTGGGGAAAACGGAGCTACTATCAAGAAAGAAAATGATACAGAGAGCGATCGCCGGATCACAAGGAACTCTCGACTCCAGAGCGAAGCCATTCAAGTTTCTGATCCCTTTTTTGCGCTTCCGAAGTCACTTGAGATTTTTGAACGGCAGCAACAAAAGCAAATGGAAGAGACTGAGGATGACGATGAGCTCGTGGCGATCCAACAGGAATTGATCAACTATTTGCAGGTCAGTATCCAGCGACAACACGAATACATCAAGAACCTCTCGTCAATTCGTGCAGGTCTTGTCAAGGCCGACAAGTATAAGAAAGAGTTGTATCGCTGGAGCCGTGAAATGGGAGAAAAGAAGTAAGATTTTGGAATTGAATATGGTGTTGTCGATAACGAAGTGTCGAATTCATTCCTGATGTTATTCGATGAAGATGTTGTACGATAACAAGCTGTATGATAATAAAGCTGCTGGACTACAAACTTTTCTGGCTACCAAACAATTTGCTCCATCTATAGGATGTAAGCGGCATTTCCAAGTTCATCTTGAAAAGAAAAAACGTCGCTACTGCTGCCCGCTTGAAAACTGCAAGTTGCAGAATTTGGACTGAAAGACGATCTAGAATAAGGAAAATCAGTCGAGCCCGTCATTACTTGAAGAGAGTAATTTGATACGGCTCTGCCCACATATTGTTGGTGATGATGATTATGAGAATCACGGACAAGTTTGTTTGATAACGATATATCTGATCCATTTGTATGATTCCTTCGCCTAACAAAATGTGATAAAAAATTATTTGATATCGAGTTATTTGATAAAAAAATTTTCTGATATAGAATTGTCTGGATTTTCGTCTTGAAATTTGCCTTACACTTTGTGGTATCATTAGAATCCTCGTATTAGGAATTGTCTGAATCTTTGCTTGCTTGCAATTTTCTTGGTTTTTCATGCAACCAGCCAAGCGCTCAGATGATGATACTTCATTGGGTTGTCGCAGGAATTACCATTACCTAGATGAGTTCCTTGGTTACTGAACACCAATTCGAACAAGAAAAGCCTTCATTACAAGGTTTTTTCTTTCTAATATCTCTAATACTACTAAGATTTTTGCTCCACATTGATTTTTGCATAGACTGTTTATCAATATACAGTGAGCTCACTATGCGACAGTACACAGTCACGTACGCGACGCTAATAATATACATTGTTTTTCAAAAATGTTCAAACCAAACTTCAGATTTAAGATCTCAGAATATTGAATTCTGATTTAGTTGGTGTTTGAAACGTTATGTCATTTGGTTTGAAAGACTCTGTGAAGGAGTACGACACTTTTTGAATTACTGGCTTGTCTATTTTGGCTAGTTCTGGCTCCAAACTTGTTAGCCCCCTAGTTTGAATTGTTTTGAAAAACACTGTATATGGACCTCATGGATGGATGTCTCTCTGCAGTCCCACGTGACAAGCGCGCGCGCGGTATATGGCGCGACGCGTCAGTTTTCAGTCCCACTTCACTTTTCTTCTCCTCATCATCATGCTTGAAGGTAAATTCGACGAAGCCAGTCTCCTTAAAAAAATCGTGGACTCCATCAAGGACTGCGTTAAACTCTGTAACTTCAACTGCACCGAGCACGGTATTACCGTGCAGGCCGTGGATGACTCCAGAGTTTTGTTGGTGTCTCTTTTGGTCGGGCTGTCTGCTTTTTCGGAGTATAGATGTGACCGTGACATCACATTGGGAATTGACTTAGATTCTTTTTCCAAGATCATCAGGTGTGGAAACAATGATGACTACTTGACGGTTTTGGCTGAAGATGCCCCTGACAACGTCTTGACTATCTTCGAGGACAAGAAGAAGGAGCGTGTTTCTGAGTACTCTTTGAAGTTGATGGACATCGACTCTGACTTCTTGAGAATTGACGACATGGAGTATGACTCTGTGATTAACATGCCTAGCACGGAATTCTCCAAGATTGTGCGTGATTTGAAGGGTTTGAGTGAATCTCTTAATATCACTGTGACCAAGGACTCGGTCAAGCTCAGTGCCGAGGGTGAAGCTGGAAACGGCTCCGTGGTGTTGAAGCCATTCACCGACTTGGACCATCCCGATCAATCCATTACGGTGAACTTGGAAAATGCTGTGGACTTAACTTTCGGTTTGAAATACTTGAGTGATATCATCAAGGCCACGGCGTTGTCGTCATCCATAACCATCAAGTTGGCCGACAAAACGCCTGCTTTATTCGAGTACAAGTTGGATGCCGGAGGCTACTTGAGGTTTTACTTGGCACCTAAATTCGACGAGGAGGATTGAGCAGGGCTCAAGGTATAGAGCATGTTTGATGTGATGTATGTTTGGGCAATCCCGTACATCTATAGTGAATCCAAGAACTAGTTTGTTACTATTTAGATGTCAAAATCTATCACATCTGAATATGGCTTTCCGTTGAAAGATATTTGAAAGTGTCTATCTGTGAGCTAATCCCGCAGGATAAGCCAAGGTCCAGTAGCCTATTAATAGTGAATTAAGTATACTAGTATATTGTGAAGGTAATGCTAGAGTATAGATACAGTAGGACTATAGTCTGGTACTGCGGTGTCTAACCAAGGACCAGTATTAGTGTTCAGTAGTTGTTCACTAACAGGAATAAAATGTACTAGTTTTTATATTGTAGTAGTGAGATATACACAGTGTTGTTACTTTATTGAATTGCTACGAAAGGCTGTAGTACTGCCGTAGTATTGGGATACCTAGTGCAGTATTAAAATGGTACTAATAGTGATCAAAATCAGTAGCCTAGTGGTGCTAGTAGGGACTAACGTATTGGATCGACCCAGTCAATTAATGAAGAGTTAGAAACTTACACCCCTTGCAACTAAAGGTTAACGCTTCAGGTGGCATATTAATTTCAACCTTGAAAACAATGCATCTGAAGATACACATAGTGCTAGTATGAACTTTTAGTAGTAGTATCTCTGGTGCGCTGTTAAATACACAACTGTAATATATTATCAGTATCACGAACGTAGTGATGTAAACATTGGTAATTTACGAAATAGCTTTGCAGTTAGCGTGGCACTCAAGGTGATGTTTCAAGCAGGGATTATTGTAAATTGCGATTACTAGCCTGAGTCAGCTCATACATTCAGCTTAGCAAAGAAAAGTGTGGTTGAACTGCATATAATACACTGCGATCATTATTTAAATTGCATGGTTTTCAATTGTAGGGTATTGGAATTTTGCATGGAATTGAATTTTTTGTATGATATTGGAATTCCATTCTTGTATGGAATACGTATTGGATTTTTGTATTATACTGGAATTTCGTGAGGTAGTAGTCATGAAATTGCTTTTCGAATTCTATTGTATTGTAATTGTGGTGTGAGTATTGTATGGTACGGCACATTACGTAGATTAATGACACTCACCAATTTTTTAGAGCAGGTCTTGTTCAAGTCATTGTTCCTGCGTATAGATCGAGCTCTTCCCAAAGTAGAATCTTAATTGACTGTTTTTTTCGTAATTACTTCTATGGGAAAAACGCACATTACTACTTCATATAGGTGACCAAAACATGAGATTTTCAATTTTTGAGCATGATTTTCTTTCCCTCTGGGATTGTATTCTTGAAGGTGAAAAATCAGATAAACCTCCTGGGCATTTGTTTCCGGTAAAAATGTATGCACATACCTAAATTCAATTTGGACTTACTCCACATTTTACGTAGAAACAACTAAGCTCTTGTGTGAGGAGGTAATGTTGATATCTGGGGCTCGCTTAAAGTTAGCACGGGAGAAAAAGTGGTGCAATGGAGAGTAATGTGGTTCCATAGTTCAGTAGCTTGGTAGCGTAGTAATGGAGTAGTATGGTAGCACAGTGCATTGTACAAGGGTATAGTAGTACAGTGGTACAGTAGTACAGTCGTATAGTAATACATTGGTGTAGTAGTACAGTGTTACAGTAGTACACTGTAATGCTGTATTGCATTTTGAAGTAGGAGTATAGCAGCAAAGCATAGTGTAGGATGTATAATTCATGAGAGCTTGGTATAAATTGCCTGATTTTCCTGATTTTGACTCTTGTGAAGAATCTAAATAGTATCATAGGTAAACTTAGTTACCAGCTTTGGTGTGCTGGGTATTTCAAATACCACAAAAGCCTGCAGCACTCGATGATAGTATCGGGTAAAATATGGTTTCTGACATCAAAGTTCAATTGATACGCCTGGGTTACCATAATAAGGCAGTTTGAATCATTATGAACCCCGATAGTGGAGTCATAAAAAGAAAAAATACAGAAGTGAAGTGAAGTGGGGTAACAATAGAACACTCCTAAGACTGAAGAAGAATTTTGGAAAGTAAACGTTAGCATTTGCCAAAAATAAAAAGCTTCATCATACCCTCCGAGTTTTTATAGGGCATACAAAAGGTTGGACATGTGTCAATAATTTTGATCGATATTAAGAAGAATTGTTGGCTATTTTCTGTTGTTTTCTAAGTGGTCTTGGTAAAATGTTACAGGAAGACTCCAATCTACGCTCTATTTACGTACAGTGGGGATTTCTTGAGAAGGAACTAACGGAATTTGAATGAAGATTTCTTTTGGTTCTATTCAGAGCAAAATAATTTTAATTCAGAAACTAGTTTCGTAATCAAGCTAGTTATTTCGAAAGTGGGATGATAATTTCACGTTACAGTATATGAACAATGCCAAAAATATTAGAGTACGTAATATTGAGAAGTACTTTATTAATGGATTTTTTCGAATACAGCCTTTTTGGCAATGAATAAGTTTGAAGGCGCAAAATCTCTGAGATTGTTGGCTCTTATTCTTGTATTGGGCTTAGTGTAAAGTAGTAATACTGTGGTAGTCCCCTTTTAGCCAATTGACTATTTTAGAGAAGATCAGACGTAGGCAGATATAGACGACAGAACTGATAGCACGAGAAACTGTACTAACAATTTGAGATGCAATAGCGACATGCTTTAACAATTACATACTTTCCTAGTGATATTAGCCGTTCTACTAGAAGACTCATAGTTTGCAGTATAATTCCGAAGTTCAATATACATATATTCATTAATACTGGTTATGAGACATTTGTATTATAATAGTTCGGATGAGGCGATTCTTGCTGTCACTCTAATCAGTGAAAACAAACCAGTTTTTAGCATGAAATTTTGAGTTCTCAACCAATTTACTGTGTGTATTTGATGAGGAAATCGGCCCACGGCGAAAACGCACAGCTGAAGAACACACCTTCGTAAGTTGAAAGCGGTCACGTGACTCCCGCGGACACTTGTTTCCATGCCAAGTTCATGAGAGGTGGTTAATGCATATGTCAGTCCCGTTGTACCCTCAATTAGTTCCTAAAGCTTGTGCCAAAAGTTCCAATTTTGCCGATGCACCCCTTCAACCAGCCGGCGGTCCAACCAGCCGGCGGTCCAACCGCCCCAGAATTAGCCACAAGCACATGAGTGTTTCACATTGAGAATCTGTTAATGAGAGAGTCTGACAATTTTGGGCAGATGGTAATGAATGAATTCCTTTTGCTTGGATTCGGCTTGCCAAATTTCAACTCCGAACATTCGGAGTTACGCTGGTTTTTAACAAACGTTATAGTGTTGATATGCATATGCGGGACGGGCGCTCGCCTACGTAGAAGGAATAGTGTGCAGTCGCTTTGAAACAGGAGTGCGCGTTTCGCGTCTAAACAAACGCTTGTGTGTAGTCTTTGTTGATGCAGGAACCAAAGAACAAGTAAATCACGAGTTTCAAGAGACATCAAGACCCACAGAATTGTGAATTTTCTGAACTTCACATCCACAACCGTTTCAAATTTGAATGAGCCTGGCCATTTTTTCCCTGATCCCTTCTTTGCTTGGTTCATCCTATAAATAGCCGGTCTAGACCCCTCCGCACCTGCTGCCTTAAAAACTGCGTCCTGCAGGCACATCCTCTTAGATCGCTTCGCTATTCCTGCTTCTACCATATCTTCGCTTGCACAGAACAGCACACTCCAGCTACTCTGAGCTGCTCAACATGTGTGGTTACTTCTAAGACATCTGAGGAAAAAATATTCATCAAGTAGGTCAGACCCACCATCCAATCATCTCCAAAGTCGGCCTAACCATCCCCAAGTCGGCTCTCTCTAAACGCACAAATCTGCAGGTGTTTAGTAAGATTAGTTTATCTTCAGAACACCCCAACAAGAGCATTCAAAAGCAACCTGACCTTTCAAACTTCTCGACCATTCTCAGCCAGAATCGGCTCCAGAATTTGCCTCCGATTTCAAGCATCTCTTTGTTTGAACTACTTGTTCGAGCCCTCCTTTCTTGAAGCTATATCAAATATCCATCCCAAAACTCCACCCAAGTTTCATCCACGCTAGCTGCACCACTTATACCAGCACTTTCAAAGATCCTTTGAGACGCGTGAATCTGGAAGTTTCATTCTGACTCTCAAAAACTTTATTTCCTTGCATATAAAGAACTAGGTGTTCCTCATTTCTAGAGTAACCCAGAAAATAAACCGAGAAACATACCAGGCTTTGGCTAGGAAATCCCACTATCTAAGGATAAGTAGGCAATTTACCTCAAAAGGAGTCCGAAATTTCCTCGTTCACGCTATCCAAATCGATCTTTGCACTTCGTGTTGAAGTGCACCACACGCCCATTCTGCGACGTTGTTTCACCCTCCAAATCTATGTCCAGACCACCAAACAGACATAAACGACAGCGGTCGCTGGCCCAAAACGTCACTTTCAACACTTCTGAAAGCACACCACAAAACACTCGTGTTTTGCATGACTCTCGATCTTTTGCACCTACTTCCAACGATCCCCCGCCTTTTTCTTCTGCTCATGTTCTTCCTGTGAATGCCCAGTATCCCCGAGATTGGCAGGATCCACAAGAAGGTCTCCAAAGCTCGAATATTGATCCAAATGTCGATCCCAATATGGCAAATGTCGATCCGAATATAACTAATGTCGATCCTAACATGACAAACGTCGATCCAAATATGCAAAATAACCCCTTGCGGAATATTCCCATGCGAAATGACCCCATTCAGAATGTCGATCCAGATATGCCCAATAACCCGAATATTCAGCTTATGCAGGGCCTGCTACACATGCAGAATCTCCACAACCCAAATTTGGAAGATGTCCTTCCTAATATGACGTATCGGTCAGGATCAGAACGGAATCTCCCCGGAAATTTTGGTTTTTCAGGTATGGAAATGTTTCACAAGCCTCCGTCGGCTTCGCCTGCAGGAAACCTTTCGTTTTCAGATGTCATAGGTAACCTGCCCTTTAACATGCCTTTTCTGGGTGCTCCATCCAGGAACACGCACACCAAAAACATTTCCATTTCGTCGCATTTGGACATGTTTTCCTTGGGAGACAATTACGGCAAATTCGAGGTGCAACAGCCGCAACAAAAGAGTTCACGACGTATTCCTGAACAAGAAACCACGTCCAAGGCCGAAAGTACGCCCAAAAAAGAAATCCAAGAGGGGGTGGCCCCTGCAAGTCCTCACTTGATGTTTCTTCCCCACGAGTACGAGCTTTGTGATCACATTCTACAGAGCCTTGTCCCTCAGCTTCTGGCAGTGAACGTGTCCAATTTCCACCACTTCCTCTTGTCAATCCTCTTGGAAAAACGTCTTTTTTTGTGCATCGACGATTTGTACAACCTTTTGTTCCATGCTCAGAATTTTAATCACTACTTCCAAAGCACACACCCCACCTCTAAAATCGACAAATCGCTACCGACTGGATCGGTACCTGCAGGAATCATGGTGAGCCAAAATGTGCTAGGCATTTTTGAGCACCCCAACTACTGCTCGTCAATTAAGCCAGGGGCCCAGGAGAAACTAGCCTCTATCAAAACTCAGGAACTTCTCCGGTCGTTTTTGGCACTTAAAATGATCACTTCCCTCGTAATCTACGAGCCCGAAAGATCAAGTCCAGAGCCGCAGGTAACAGATTCAAAGGATGTTGCGGAGCCGACAGAACCGCCCAAGAAAATTCATGAAAAGAACGCCTTGCCTCGTGTGGCCATCTATAAGATGTATTATATCTTGTGCCGCAAGCTCATGCATAAGTATGGGAGTGAGCTCGTTAGCGCAGAAAACCGCCAGAAAGTGATTCTTGGCAATGCCATTATTGGTAAGCTCATCAAGTTAGTGTATCCAGGAATTAAGCTGAAAAGGCTCGGTAGCCGTGGAGACTCCAAGTACAATTATCTCGGCATGAGATGGAACGAGTCGGTGGTGAATGAAGAAATGCAACGGCTTTGCAACGAGGAGATCTCGGAGATCGACGAGATTTTTAAGCCATATGCAGCCACAGACAAAGCCGAAGGGCCCTTTTTCCCTATCGCCAATTGTGATCCGGACTTCTGGGGCGAAAAGGGCTCCCGGGCACTGTGGTTCCGGACTGCAGAGAAGAAAAGCATGAAGAAATTGACGGACCTGAATGTGGAAACGCTCTTTTTGGAGGGTGATTACTTTCGGAGATTTATCTTAGACCAGAAATGGGTACGTGATAATATCATGAAAAACCTCCGACTTTTGAGCGGTCAGGGGCCACTTTCGCTGCTTCTTTTCCTCTTAATGGCCCGAACGTTTCTGCTCTTCTGGGGCCGATTTATACACAAGCAGGATCTTGTAACGTTAATGGAAAGTGTTAAGGCTGAGACAGCTGCAAAAGATGACCAGACTTACTTGAAGTTTTTGAAAAGATTGCTTGTTTTGGCCGACTTCTTGCAGCCAAACATGGGCTTTGAGGTGGAAATCCCCAAAAATGCCCTCTCCATAGTCATCTCTTGCATCAAGTCTGACTCTTTTCGGGACACGGTTTCCCAAAGTGTTTTCCGCACGCTACAGGCCTTTGAGCTAGTGGCGGAAAATAAGCAAATGGAATTGGTCTCCACGATCACTGCCTCTATATGCAGTATCCCGGACATTCTATGGACCGAGATTATGTCTGAAATGGACGGGCCTGCTTGTAGCTCGGGCCAAGTGGTTCGTGTCTTAGCCCGGGTCTTACACCGAGAAATCTTGGCTGCTTCATGGACTTGTGACGTGCCCATAAGGGTCGCCATGGAGATGCTCTTGACGGTTACGAACACGGGCCAAAAGGCGGTGTTTGACATGAACAAGGGTCTGGGCGTGTTTAAAATATGGAGCTTTTTGGCCTTTGCTACCCAGCAGTATATGTTGGTGATGTCAGAGATTATCAGTCTTGGCCAAAGAGTTAAAGAAACGTGACTTGGCCTGACCAAACAATGGATAGCAATGTAAATAGGAATATCCATAGTAAGGATTATATGAATGGGCCACTTCTTAAATAACTATATTGTAGTCGCCACAATTCTATTGCACATTGGATAGCTGACGAATGCAGTCTGGAAGTAATAGTCTGTAGTGTCAGTATCAAAGTATCAATATAAACTATTTTGGAACTGAATAAAGAGGCTAAGTATTCCGTGAAAAAAGTGTAGGATCCTGTTGACAGCTGGTAATTCTTCACGTTCATTGAGGAGCCAATGAAATAGGGGTCATAAATCTCAATACCCAACCAGATAGTCAGGAAAGAGACGGTGACCCTTGTTTTAGAAGTTTGGAAACATAAGCTTCGCATGAAAGGTAGAACAGCTGAAAGTTTTTGGTTTATCGAGATAATTCACCGGGGAAGTCCACAAGTTTAGTCTGAGACAATTTCAGGAGGGAAAAGAATTGAAATGAGTCATTTATTTTAAATCCTTGATTTTGAGCCCTGGTCTTGATCCGTGTGTTTGAGTCCTTAATTTTGAGCTTTGGTTTTGAGCTTTGGTTTTGAGCCCTTATCGTCTATTGTTCTTGAGCTTTCGTCTCTGAATTTACTTTCAGGAGGAAAACACTGAACACAAAATGCATTATTCGTGTCCTAACATATAACCACGTAATCTAACAATATCTAAGCTCACCTGCAACTTAATTGAGACTGAAAACAAGCCTAAGAACGGACCCTGAAGGTGGCATTTGTGACCTTCGCCAGTGGCTCTGAACACAAAACTTCAAATTCTCCCATATCTTTCCTTTCTTTTTCCTACGGAAAGTGGACCATATAATTCCTATTGAACAGAAGTGACTCCTTTCTCACTGTGGTAATATTATGAACTTATTCACAAAATAGTAAAGAATGTCTCTTCCTGTTTGATCACCAGTAGTATACAAAGTACCGTTTGTAGCGCGGAATTTGCAACCCGAAAACCCAATCGTGGTTGCGAAATTTCCTGTACCCGCACCAACCTTCCTAAAACGCCGCAATCTCGCATGGCATATAAATACGACACCTTCCGCCCTCAGGCTAGCACAGTAAATCTGAAAAACACACTTTGAAGTCCCGTGAAACATTGCCCACCAGAACAACAAGTTAAATCATATCCACATATCTAAGTAGCTCCACAAATTTGAACAGATATACATCTGAAACATATTTGAAACATAGCTTTGAATTACTGATGCAAAATTATTGATCTAGAATTTCAAAAAAATATTTCATACAAAGTAAGGATACAAAGTTTTTGATACTTCTTCTTACAATGTCTTATAGCGTGATAATTATTGGCGCGGGAATGGCGGGCATTTCCGCCGCGTCTCATCTTTACGCGGCAGGTATTACCGATACCGTGATTTTGGAGCTGAGGCCCCGGCTTGGTGGACGGCTCGTATCCAAAAAAGCTACTCTCGACCCTTCTGTTTTTTATGATTTTGGCGCGTCATGGTTCCATGATGCACTTAGAAACCCCCTCTTTGAAAAGGCCAAGAAACTCAAAAACGTCGAATACTTTTTTGATGATGGGAAACACCAGTACCTCTCCAAGGACTCTAAGGAGATCCAACCCTACAGGTTCGACAGTGTGGTCAGGGAGGTGGCCACATTTGCTGCATTGTACTATGAAGATTACCCGGATGCCGCTGATGTCAGTGTGGAGGAAATGTGCCGGATGTATGTAGAGGCCCAGAGAAATCAGATTCTGAGTGACGAAGCCCAGTATGCTCCACAAGTGGTGCGGCTCTGGGTAGAGCTTTGGGATGGTATTTCGTGGACTGAGGCTTCAGCCAAGCAACAGTTTGTTTATGGAGATGAGCATTTGGGCCGTAATGCATACGTCAAAAACGGCTTTGAAACAGTCTTTGGTAATGAGCTACAGGAGCTTCCAGAACAATACCAAAATCACAATATTCGTCCTAACACTCACGTGACCAAAGTGTGCCATAATGGCCTGAATGTTACAGTTCATACCACCAATGGAACCTTCCACGGCCGGTACGTGGTATGCACCATTCCTGCCAGTCTTCTCTGCATCAGTGATCCTTTGGACCCCTGCTTTATTGAATGGAAACCTTCTTTGCCTGCGCATATCACCTCGGTATACCCAGAATGTGAGTACGGGTCTCTCGGAAAGGTTGTGTTTGAATTTGATGAATGTTTCTGGCCACGTGACGTGCACCGTTTTTACGTGTTGGCCCTGGCTCTGGCTCAGGGCACTGATTCCTGGGCTCACCCAACGATAATCATCAATTACCAAGCCATGAGCAATGTTTCATCTCTAGTGTTTCTCACGCAAAGCCCTCTTTCCAAGCACATTGAGGGCATGACCAAAGAGCAGGTCTGGCAAATGTTCGAACCTGTGTTGCAACAGATTGCCTCTTCTCCTGTTAAGAAGCCGTTCAATATAATGAACACGGAATGGAATGGCGACTCCTTGGTGCGAGGCTCCTACTCCGCTGGCAGATTAGGATACTCGGCAACAAATGAGTTTTGTGATAAGTTGGCCCTAGGTGCTGGCCGTATTAGGTTTGCGGGTGCTGAAACAATGGCTGGTTCCTCCAACGGGTGTGCACATGGAGCATGGTATAGTGGCAGAAGAGAGGCTCAATATATTGTATCCAAGGAGGGCCGTTCCAAGATATGAACCATAGCTACTGAAATCGAACTAAAGACATTTGGAAATAAATTGGAGAATATGTATACAAGAATTCTGGAAACCCATTAATCCGAATTGTGTTGATCAGAAAATCACCACTATGGCACCCTATGAAAAAGACTATCAAAAAGACTATCAAAAGAATCCATAAAAGAAACTTTCATGTCAAGAAGACAGTCTTAACAATTACTATGACTGATTAAATTAAGGTAGAATGAGTATTTAAACAATCCCTTATGTCTACCTCAAGTCTTTTAGGAAACTGTAGTATAAGTTTACAAGAATTAGAGTTAGTAATAAATCGAAAATAGTTTGTTATGTTCTTTAGTACATTTATGTCTAATCGAAAATATAATCGTTGATGATTTCTCAAGAAGAGGAATCTGATATCTTTAAATATTCTGCCGGAGAGCAATCAAAGGGGTGTAGTAGCGGCGAACCTAAAAGGGGTGTAGTAGTAGCAAATACCGATTAAGTGGGCACGTGAGCTCAATCCTTGTGTGGGTTGAACACTACCTCCACTGGAATCTAACAGTGTTTATGCAGTATCATAAGATCAGTGGGGTATAGGAACCCAATATTATCTGGCCATTTCGTAAGATACACAAGCCATGCTAGTCCCCAATAGATTAAATTTCAACTCTCCTTCAGTTTGAATTTCGTACCAAATTTCATTAATATATAATTGTACTAAGTATATGTAGTATTCTTTCTGTTCCTGTATATATCTACACTCACTCAACTCTCCATTGCACTTCGTGCAGGAATATGACATGGCCAACCCCAAGCCTAAGCCTCTGGCACAGCACGAGGGTCTGAAAACTGATCTGATTATCCATCATGCAATTCGTAACTATCAGCTTACGTCGCGGAGCAAACGCTTTTGGCGGCTCAAGCCCCAAAATGAAGCTAAAATCGCCAGGGCCATCAGGAAGAAAGGTCAACAGGAAGAACTCAGCATTTTGGCCCAGAAACAGAGTTACTATACGGAGAAACTTCATGAGCTTCTAAGTCGGGCTGCAGAAGAGCGGAACCCGCTGCTCATCCAAGACGAGGCTGAAGCCGAATGGTATATCAAAAAATATGTGGTTTCAGACCCAAAAAAGTTAAAGTTGGTGGAGTTCCAGGTGTGGAAGCAAAGGCAATTCCACAGGGAATTTGAGCGTGAGTTTAATGCAGTGGAAACACCCAAATTTGGCTTGGCCAAGCTACAAAATGTGAATATGGAAGCAGAAAACCGGCGCAAATCGGCATTCCAGGAGCTCTATATGAAGTATGCAGAACAGCAGGTCCTGTTGGCGAAGGAGTGTGAAGAGCAGTTGAAAGAACTTGGTGTGCCGTTTTTCACGGGTGTCGGACTGCAGGAAAACAAGTTGTTTGTGTTGGATCTATTGTACAAATGTGTGGAGAAAGAGACAAGTGAAACAAATCGAGCGAAATGATCCAGTGAAGAAATTTATTACAACTGTCATCAAAAATATTATATAGCAAAGATAGTTTGATGATAAATAAAACCAGGGTTCAATGCAGCGTATGCTAGTGTAACTATGTGGTGTATCAAGTACAGTAAACGTGGCATAATAATGTAGCGCAGTGAAGTGCTCAGTGATGTAAAACTTTTGAGTTGTACGAAAGTGTAATAGAATAGCACAGTGCAATAGTGGCCAGTAGTAAAGGATGTTTGGATAAGTCGCTGTAGTATAGTATGGTGTTTGGAAAATGTAGGCTATAATTTATGCTGTAGTATATGTTACTACGCTGTGGATTGAGCTCGGCTAATAATTGTGTATTCGTTGAAAATCTCTCCATCTCAGTAGTGAAATATAAATCTTTTAGGGTAGTGTGGCCGATAATCATATTAATGAATAATGAATCCAGTCCAAAGGACGTGAATTTATGTGTCATGCTCGATACGAGGACACACCATATGTTGTTGAGCATGATATATCATATCCTAAGACAATGTGACCAGTCTGGACTCGGTTCAATCTGTTTGATCTGTTCGTTCTCAGTTCTGGTCAGTTCTGAACTTGCCTCTCCTCACTATCAGTAAGGAGGTTCTTAGTGTCTATCATATACTGTGCAGGCCTTAACAGGACGTTGCCCAAAATCAGTGCATTTTAAGTAGATGAGGGTCTGGGTTCCTATTAGAAAGTGGAGCCACAAATGCTCTTTCTGGCCTTTTTGACATCTATTCGAACGATCATCACAGAAATGATGGTCCAAATTAGCAAGGTTTTGAACCTCACAGTATTTCTGACATGGATCACCTCGTTCTTACCGTGTAATCATCGCCAGACTGGGTAATGTAGCGTACCCATGGGTAACTTTGGTACTGCAACTTGGGTTCGTTGATACGCAAGTAGCGTACCTGGATTCCTGAAGTAGTGAAGTACGGTATAGAGAAGTTGACCTTGATGGGAATCTTGGGCATTAGCGCATCTTCATCCACTACCGCAGGCAAGCCCAACTCCGCTTTCATGTGGAATTGCTTTCCGCCAGGAAAAGTCTTCATTTTCCACACTAAGCACGACTTCTCTGGAATCCACTTGACAGTTCCATACTCTGGCGTGAATTTCGGCGTGTCTGCATCCTCAGGAATGGGAATCACCACCTCCACGTTGTTGGCGGTAGATTTCTTCTTGATCTGCGCTTTCACCAGACACACGATCTCGACTCTAGAATGCTTATGCACCACAGTTTTGCACTTGACGAGAATTAACGGCTTCATCAAAAACTGCGCTGACAGTAACCTGTACGACATCACGGTGAACTCACCGTCCGGAGGAATAAATGTGATAATACGCTCGTTTTCGAACTTGGACAACCGCACACACTGGTGGAACTTGATATCCTCCATCTCGATTTTCTTTGCCGAGCCACTGGATTCCGTAGAGACTCCATCTTCATCTCCATCACCACTCAGAGTGAAAATGCCCTTATCGTTGAGCCCAAGCCGAAGGTCTGGCATACCACTGAGCTTCAGCTTCATCTTGACCTCACCCAAAATCTCCGAATTCAACACCTGCCCCTTAGCATTAATGAGCATATTGATAGACTCCACCACGTCCAAGAACGCCTCATTCTTCTTATAGCTAATACCGTCCTTACGCCAGCTCACAGCATTGGTCACAGCATTAGGAGGTTGTACTATACGCAGGGCAGTCTTGCGGATCAACTTGTAATAGTCCTGAGTAATATACTCCTTCAAGATTTTGGTGTCTGTGGTCTGTGGCACGCCAAAGTCCATCATTTCGTCTAGCAACTCATAGGTGATGACGAAATTGTCCCGGATGGACTCCTCCTCCAAAGACTTGAAGTACTGGGCCAAAACCTCGATGACCTTGGACAAGAACACAATGATGGTCATGATGTTTTCGTTTTTTCGAGTCAACGCACACACATAGAGGTTGTTGTGGCTGATGAACACGTAGTTGATGCCCTTGTGATTGATGAAAGGTTTGTAGAGGGCATCATCCTGCTCCAAATCGAGGAGAAGAAGCGGGAAAGCTTCTATGGCAGACGAGGGAAGATCGCCCTTATAGTCCCGCGAGAGAAGCGGTTTTCCCTTGATGTCTAGAAAGTGTACCTGGCTGGCCATTGGTGCTGTGGGAAGGTGAGCGTGTTGAGTTGGCGAGTAGTGCGGTGCTATGTGCAGGATGCTTTACTAAAGGACACCACTCCACGATTTTGGGTAGAGTATCACGAAATTGAAAGAACCATTATCAGTTTGCCCTGTAAAATTTAAGAGAAGATGTAATTTTCGATAGCAAAAATTTACACCAGGACAAGTTTAATCTGCAGGAAGCATGATAAAATATCGGTGTTATATGTAGTATGCACGGTGTATTAGACCACAAGGCATGAAAGACATTAAGCCCGGTACCCCAGAGTTAGACGTGACCTGTATAGACATGTGAATTTTCAGCAAAGACCAGTGTGTTCTTGATTTTTGCAGTTTTACTTTTGCATCACCTGAGCATTTCTCATTTTGCACGTAACGTGTCATATTATCCTATTATCAATACCTTTAATGCAGATAAATACATTTACACATTATTTAGAGTATCGTCAAAGTGGTTTTCCAAAAATAACCTGCTCACGCCCTGAAACTATTTTTAGCTCTTTCGGTCAAAAAGGCCACCAAGGCGACCCACAAGACAATACAAGACAGATGTAACAGTCCATAATGGACGCTACGTACAGGCGTAACAGAGACAATATGATGACAAAAAATATTAGCAAAACAAAAAAAGAAACAAATGAGTTGTATCTCTCATTGAACTCAATAAGCAGGAATACATTTGACACCTTCTGTAGTAGTAATGTAGTGGTAGTAACACAGCTACTAGCTCCTGGATCTGCTGCAGTATTTGATCGTCAGAAAGTGAAGTCTAAGGCCACAACCTGCATACTGTCGACATTGTCTGCGATCGACATTGTAGTATTGAGTCAATTTGTATGCAGGATGCTGAAAGGCGATCCGGCTAAAAGTGATTTCAGCAGTGGTGCGTGAGTGACGAGAAAAGTCTCGACCGTCCACATTCTCATTGAGGCCCACATACTTAGCGGTTCCTGCACACTTCGCCTCAAGAAAAATCCTCAAGAAATTCACTGCGCCCCTCCTGAAAAGTAATTCCTCGGGAGCAGGCCACACTTGATCAGGGCCCCGCCTGTTATGTCCTTAAACTTTCCAAAACAATAGACTTATCAGCGGGACATGCAGCCTCCACAAAATATTTTGTCCAGCCAGGACGCGATGGACTGCACACAGCTCAGGGTCCGGCGCTAGGGTTTTAACTTACGCAAACGATCCTGTACGGACCGATACCATCAGACGAAGTCTATAACCATCGAGCTCTTGTTCTCTTGCCCGATTAATGTCGCCAGTTCGAGCGCGTATTTCACGAGGCGTGCCGAGCTGAGACCAGCACTATGTAGAGGCTGAAGATAAAAATAACCCCCAAATCGTAAACATTGCGCCTGCAGAAAACTCGCACCAGCAGCACAAGCCTCCACTTGCTGCGCTGCAGCCTCAAGAAAATCACCGCTTACTTCTTCCCTCCTATAAAAGGCTCAGTTTCTCACAGTCAGATTAGTTAGTATTTTACAACTGCAACTTTTGAAACGGATACCCAAGGCTCCTTAAAGTATTGAATTTTGATTATTAATATTGTTTGTTAGATATTGATTTCCAATTTTAATACAAATTATTGAATATTGAATTACATCTAAAGTGGATTGAATTGAAAAAACTGTTTATATAATCAAGTACAGAAATCTTTAGTGTTAATACCCAGCTATGCTTTTTTCGTTGCTCCTTCTCCCGCTCGCTATGGCAGCTCTCTCGCCAATCGAGACCAAAGGAAATGCCTTCTTCGTCAAGGACACCAACGAGCGTTTCTACATGCGCGGTCTTGACTACCAACCCGGAGGATCATCCAAACTTTTTGACCCTCTTGCCGACAAAGACACGTGTGAGCGTGATATCAAGTACTTCAAGGAGTTGGGAATCAACACTATCCGTGTTTACTCCATCGACAACACAGCCGACCACGACGATTGTATGAAAGCCTTGGACGATGCAGGCATCTACTTAATTTTGGATACCAACGTTCCCCAGGCGCTGATTGCCCGTGACAAGGGTGCCGAATGCTCCTACAACACCATGTACTTGAACGAGGTGTTTGCGACTGTCAAGTTGATGTCTAAATATGATAACACTTTGGGCTTTTTCGCAGCCAACGAAGTGATTAACGATGCTGACACTACTCCTGCTGCCACTTACGTCAAGGCTGTGGTGCGTGATATCAAGACTTTCCAAAAGAACAATGGTTTGAGGCGTATCCCTGTGGGATACTCTGCTGCCGATGTGGAGGTTAACCGTCTTGAGAGTGCCCTCTACTTCAACTGTGGTGATGATGAAATGGCTCGTGTTGATATGTACGGTTTCAACGACTACTCCTGGTGTGGACGGTCTTCCTTCTCTACGTCCGGCTACGACAAGAAGGTGGAGAGCTACTCCAACTACTCTATCCCAATTTTCTTCTCCGAGTTCGGATGCAACAAGGTTACCCCAAGACCATTCACTGAAATCTCGGCTATTTTCTCCGAGAAGATGACCCACGTTTTCTCTGGAGGCCTTGTGTACGAGTACTCGCAAGAAGATAACGAATATGGATTGGTGGAGATTTCGCTGGACAAGAAATCGATCAAGACCAACAAGGATTACGACAATTTGAAGGAACAGTTCTCGCAAGTTGCTAACCCCAAGGGTGACGGAGAGTTCCAGGAGAACTTGCCTCACAACAAGTGTCCCCCAAAGAGCTCCTCTTGGGAGGCCTCTAACGATATCCCAGACACTCCAAAGGGAGCCTTGAAATACATCAAGGGTTCTGAAGAGCCCAAGGGTTCCGGTTTCAAGGCCAACACCCAATGGGCCTGTGTTGCCGGAGGAAACGATGAAGACGACAGCGGATCTGGTTCAAACTCTGGATCTGGAAGTGGATCTGGCAGCTCTGGTAGTTCTGGAAGTGGATCTTCCGGTTCTACTTCTGGAGGAAGAAACTCTGGCTCTTCCAGCAGAGGAAGCGATGCAAACGCTTCTTTCTCCGCGTCTTTCTCCATGCTTGTGGTGTCGTTCATTTTTGCCGTGATTATGTAAGCTGACTCTTAAGAAATTGATTATATAACCACATGTTTTTCATTGTAGGACTAGGGACTAAATAATTTAGAATTGAGTAAATATATCTTAGCCCGATGTCTCACCATTAACTCTATACAACTACAGTGTTATTCGAAATGATTCGGACCAGTGCGACAAAACAATTCAGACCTACGCGACAGAATGATTCAGACCAAGAAGACAAAATGATTCGGACCAGTGCGACAAATCAATTCAGACCTACGCGACAGAATGATTCAGACGAAGAAGACAAAATGATTCGGACCACACCAGCAAAATTAAATAAACCAATAATTCACTAATTACATAGCCCCCCTCCCAAGTTGTTGTATAAAGGATAAGAATAAAACCAGTTCAATTTCGTACTTCAAGACTCCCAAATGCAGTACATATATTAGGCAATCCTCCAGAGTTAAGGTTTCAGAATATTGGAATCCAATGAAAGTTGGTGTGAAGTATTACGCTATTAGATTTGAAAGGATGTGCTAAGGGGTATGAAACTTTGTGAATTATTGGTTTGTTTAATTTTGCTAGTGTGGTTTGAATCATTCTGTCTTCTTGGTCTGAATCGTTTTATCGCGCTGGTCTGAATCGTTTCGAATAACACTGTACCATAACTTCAAAACTTATTTACACGCTTTACTATCATTTGATACTAGCCATAAACACTTTACACTATTTTTTTCATGTCTACATTTTTTTCTTCTCTGAAGCGATAAATGGGGGGCGATACTTGATTGAATAATACAACCTCAAAATAATATTACCTGGGATTGTTTTAGACAATAGAATTCTTTAATGTTTTAGATAATGCCATTATTTTTTTTCCGCAGAAAGGCAAGATTTGCCGTTTGACAAATCAATGATGCATGATGTCATCATCATTTCGTACAACCGTATCACAGTATAATAATATAAAATTCTAATGCATTTTTTTTTGTAAGGAGCCAGCCACTTTTATACTTATACTTAATTATACCAGGTCTCACTTCCACTAGGAATGAGCTTTTTTATTATGTATTAACCACTGTACTAAGTATTAACCATTGTATTGAATTTTATCTATTGTACAAAGTATCAACCATTGTACTGAGTATTAACCATTGTACAAAGTATCAACTATTGTATTAAGTATTAACTATTGTACTAGGTGTTAACCACTATACTAGGTGTTAACCACTATACTAGGTGTTAACTACTGTATTAGCTTTCTTTTACTGCTTACTTGCTATGATTTGATTCAAAAAATTGAATGCCTTTCTCGTTTCACGTGAAATGTTATGAAAGATTGACAAGTCTATAAATAGTCTTATGATGAGTCATTAAGTTTCCTCTTCGATAAATACTGATAGTATTATATACACTGCGGAACGAAACTATACACGGCTGAGAGGTGAGTGTTTAACTATCAGATATATTTTGTCTTCACCTTGAATTTTAAAGTACCAACAAAGAGATAATGGTACTGTAAACAGTGACTAATGGTTCTAGCCAGAAATTTTGAGTAATTGTGAAAAATTAGTACCCCCGAAAACCAACTGAAAGTCTGTATACTGCTACAACCGCTAGTAAGTGAACAGCCAATACACTAAGCTTTTCATCAGGTGGCTATACTTTAAAAATTCAAGATATAAGAAGTTAAGTGGTATATTACAAGAACTTTGGGGTATGTGCTTATTGTATATACCTATATAACCATTGGAAGATGATGATCATGCCCGTTGCTTAATACCGTACATCATTTCCTCCTTGTTGATCAAGTGGCCGATGCTGTCGACCTCCTCTAACAAGTTGTCCACATCATAGATCCAGTTATTCAAGAGCTCGTTGATGTTCTCGCTGTTGCTGGTCACGTGCGCGGCACCGGCAGCGGTACCGTGTTGCAACTTATCGAACTTGACCACTCCCTGGGGCCGGTTGATTTTAGCACAGATCATACCTGTGTTGACCATTTCACTGACGTAGTGCTCAGCCTCAGGCAGCGTCAAATTCAACAAGAATGCCAACCTCAGTAACTGGATGAACGAGTAGTACTTGTTGATGACCCGCAAGTTGTGCTCGATAATACGTTTGTGGAGGTTTTTGGTGTTTTCTTCGTTGTTGAACACCGCAGACTTGGAGAAATATGCCATCGTGTACTCCTTGTCAATGGTATCCCACTGAATGAGCTCATCGGTGGTGAAAGTGTCCAAAAGAGCCACGATCTTAGCATCCACGTTTTTGGGAAAAACGGGGTTGCGCTTAATCTTCTGCATTAAGTCCGATTGGAAGTTGTCGAATGGCGACAAGATGATGTTGTAGATGATCAGCACCAACAAGTCCTTGTAAGAGGAGGCCTCCTTCTCTTGTGGAATCTCCATTAATAGCAACGAGTTTTTGACAATGGAAATGTAATCATTCTCGTGCTCGTTGATCTGCAACAAGTCCTTTAAGTACACGGCCTTGTACTGGTCAGCCTTGTCGAAATTCTTCAATGTTTTGAGCAAGATCTTGCGGCTCAAGATCTTGGCTTGCAGATAGTCACGCTTCTTCAAGGTCAAAGCCATCTGCTGCAAAATATACTCCACCTTGGTCTCGAATGGCATCAACGAGTAGGTTTCGACCTGCAAGTCACACAAGATCTCTGTGGCAGTATCCAAGTCGTTCTTCTCGTTCAAGTATATATCCGAAAGCATCCTCAGGACCTGAGCCCGCTCCACCTCCACGAAAATCTTCTTGTCGGTGATGGAACGGATAGTATCGATCAACTGGATTTTTGTCTTCAACTGGGACTCCACGGAGTTCTGCAACTGGTCCAAACTACTGATCACGTGCTGCACCATCACCTGGATGGACGTTTTCAATTGGCCATGTTTTTTGGAAAGCGTGGCAATCAATTCATTGAGCTGCAGCCAGTCGTCATGAGCCACCAAGGTTTGGACGATCTTGGCTAAGATCCGCTTGCTCAGGGGCAAGTCGGACGATTGCCGAATCTGTTTTTCAAGCACCAAGTAACGGTCGAGGGCATCGGTATAGTTGGGCAATTTCTCGATGAGGGGGATTTGCTCGTCGAGAGTGGCCGAGAAATCCTTCTCTGCTTTCAAGGGATCTTCTCTGGACATGGTGGTGTTGAGTTGGTGGCGCGACTGCTTCGTACGAAGTGTATCAGACATCGGTGCACCAGTGTAGGCCGTAACATCAGTACACCAGAAACTTGAATCAACACCTAGAATTTGAAATAACCTTCTGAAAATATTCAGTTGATACTGAAGCCGTTTTTTGATGTATAATAATTCCATTAAATAAGAAGGTATAGAAAATCTTGGCTAAGTCATTTTTTTGGCCTAGCTCTTAAAGGGATTGAGCTACAGCATATTGCTACACTTGGATCCATTATACACACGCAACCTTACAATTACGTACTACACAAATTAAGCTTTTTAGTACTTATATTTAAAATGATTTACTGTACGAATATTTGGATGTATGAGACTGAAAAGATTTCTTTGCGATTGAATATGGTTTACAGGTTACCTTTAGTGACTGTATGTATTAGGAAGACTACATTGATACTCTGAAATTGGACTTATTAACAAGTAAACTGTGGCATTCACGACTGTCCCTATAATCACACCCTACAGTTGCCAATGTCAAAGACCAAAATGTCCGAGGCCCCTGCCTTCTTCAAAGCGTCCATCACATCACCAATTCTGGCCTTCTCCACCATCGAAGACACGGCCACCCACTCTTCTGGGTCAGATTCCAGATTCTCCAAGGCAGAAATCGTGGCCGAGCGTCTGCCTGGGGTGATTTTCAACACCTTCTGCAAAATCGATCTCGGAGCATTATAATTACACAACACATACTTTTGTGCGGCCATAATACCTTCAAACCTCTGATGGATAGTCTCCACGATATCTGGAAATCTGGGTTTTTTCGACGAGATTAAGTGGGCTGATGTGCTCAAAACAGTGCAGATGGCCTTGAGCCCTGCGGCCTTCATGGTCTCACCCGACTCCACCAAATCAACTATAGCATCTCCAACTCCAAGAGCACATGATGCTTCAACAGACCCTCCCACGTACTTGATCTTGGTACTACCTTGCTCTTTACCCTCCTTTTTCTCCAAATCCTGGAAGAACCCCTCCGATAGCCTCGTGAACGATGAGACAATTTTCTTGCCCACCAACTGTTCGGGTGTGTCAATGGAACCTTTTGCGGGGACCTGCACCTGGAGCTTGCACTTGCCAAACTGCAAGTCCAACAAGTCTGAGACAGATTCAAACATGTCTGCTTCCATGACCTGGTCCCAGCCAGTGATTCCCAAGTCACACTTACCTTCGCCCACGAAGGTGGGAATATCTGCAGCGGGCAAAAAGATCAATGCCACGGGAAGATTTGTGGAAAGCGCAATGTCCAAACGGTTGGATCTTCTGAACTGGACATCTGCACCGGAAAGCAATGTGCAGCATTTTTCATATAATCTTCCCTCTGCGGTTAGTATGGGTTCAAAAAATAAGATTCAAAACTCAAAAGACCAGAAAGGAAATGACCAGGAGTTTTAGGCCAAATTGAAAAAAAAAAACTGAGAAAATCAAAAGATGACGAAACGCTTCATATAGAAAGGATAATTATTCAATCAATCATTATTTTTGAAATAATTCAAAGCCTTCTAAAAGGTCAAAAAGGTCTAAATGAGTCCATGAGTCCATAATGAGCCAAGGGTCGAGGAGCAAATTTCAGAAAAAAAAAAGGCCAATTCCAGAAATCCAATTAAAAAGAGTTTCCGTGAGTCACATACTTTTAGGGACAGCAAATAAGAGCCGGTCCGGAAGGTGGTTGACTAAATCCATGATGTATAAAGAGTAAGTGAAAGTGAGAGTGCGAGTGAGAATGAGAGTGCGATAAGTGAGTGAGAACGTGTATGAGTGAGTGAGTCACATTGCGATGTCGTGCAAAGCTCAATAGATAATAGATGATTACAATTACTTGCACTTGTAACTGTACTAATAATTTTACAAAAAGCCCGAAAAAAAAATTACTTATTTGTTATTGTAACTTACTCATATTTTTACTATATTGCACTGATAATCCAAGTGAATTTTACAAGTAATTGTAGCTTTAATGTAGCTTCAAATATATTGGAACTGTGCTGAAAATTGAATGGTATTGGTAGTATCAATTGAAAGATTTGTACTGCTGTTGTACAAAAAAAAAAATACTAATATATATAAAACATGTCTTAGGTAGACTCTTACAGTACAATTTACAACTTGTATGCACTTGTTCATGGTTCTTCCCTGAAGAATTGAACTCCCTCTATACAACTTGCAAAATGTTGGGTGCGCGACTGATGTCATAACGTGGGTCAATATCCATCACATTATCAATGAGGATGAAGCCTGGAAGGTATCGTTTGTTTTAATAAATTTACCGTGATCATTGGTAGTATCATTGGTGTTTTTAGTAACAAATGCAGAAAATACTGTAGCGGTACAAGATGTTTTACTTACACAGGAAACAGTTTTAGAGGATTTACTAGTGTACAGGATTTTATTGACTCCACACAAATTCACTTTTTTTTTACGGGAAGTGCCTACCGAACTGTGGACTCTCGTGTTACTTTAATGGCCCATGTCACTAACAATTTTTAGAGATATATGTTTTAAGAGCTTATGTGTTCGTATTATTTGAGTTCATAATATTCTCACTTTCTGCAGAGCTTCAACAAAATGCGACTTTAAATTCGATCATAAATCAAAAACTAAAATATTACCTTAAAAATCAGAAATAGGAGAAGTTATCAAAAAAATTATATATCTTGATTTAAAAAAAGGCGATTTATCAGATGCTCAAAGGAAAACCAGTTCAGAGATGAAAAAAGCATCATTTAAAGTGAATAAACCAAATAGGACGATCGCATAGGCTTTAAATGGTAATTTCCACCACACTCCATCGTAGTAGAATGTGACTATAACCGATGATTTGTGTTCTGTTGCATTTTTATCAACTAACAAATATTGAGTTTAGTTGACTGCTTCCATTTGATGACGATAGATTATTGCTATTCATGGCTACTATGATTGATCACTCCTGCATAATACACAACGGCCTATGTCTCACTACGGCTAGTTTAAATTACAGGTATTGTAATTTTTTTTTGTATTGCAATTATACTGCTTAGCTGGAATTATATACAAGCTAATTTTACTCAGAATATAATATGGTACAGTCTCTATGACATACGCTACTAACAGACTATGATTATGCATGTCTATTCTTGGTTTATGACCAGCTCTCGAAAAGCAGACTAAAGCATTGAAAATTCTTTTAGACAGGTTCCTACTGAAGATAACTAGTCTAAATACTCCTGTATGGGGTGACATTTAAAGCTACACTTGATACCAAAATACCAAACTCTGTGTAGTCATAAAGTGTAGTTGCATTGTAGTATATTATAGAGGCACTCTTTAGTATTCTTGCATAGTAGTCTTATGTATTCTTGAGTCTAGTCTAGAGTGTAGCTCCAAATAATAGTACTGAACGGTGGTTCTGAAAAATTGTAGTCTTATCTGCTAGACCTACTGTACAAAAGCGAAGGAACCAGCCTATACTAACTGATCAAACTATGAAAAATTGCCTATCTAATGAATTCACTTTCATATTAGTGCACTCTGAGCTCTCCAATAAGTATAATTCAATAAGACAATACATAAGCGAATTTGATTCTGAGATGTCAGATAGTGAGATTGATATGAATACTACGACTGAATGATACACTCTAGTATGTATTCCCACAAAGAAATCACTCAACTTCAAAATCTATCAAATTACTTTACGAGACAAAATAGTAGAATTAGTCTGTATAATGATCTCTAATGCTGAGTATGTATTTAGTGAGATTGACAGTTTCCGCTGTAGTGAATATCACTAAAGAGTCTGAAGAATTTCAAGTCTAACTCGAAGTGCAGTCTAGTCTCGAAGTCTAGGTCAAACTTTGATTGAGACTGGTAATGATAGGCTCAGAGATCTTACTCTTATAGATCGCAATCTATAAGCTGACACTCTGGGAGTGTATTAAAACTAAATAGCTCTAATTCAATAAGCTCTATCGAAATAGAATATGTAGTTATCTGCTCTAGTCTCCACTACATGAGCTCTACGCCGTATGAGTGACTGATACGAACTTCTATGCAGAGTTCAACCAAAAAAAGAAGTCCAATGTATCTTTATCTCATTCAATGATGAGCCGAAGTCTAGTATCATACTAAAGTCTAAACAATTTTGATCCCAAACCCCAGTTATAAACTCTGAAAGTATACCCCATCAACATGTGTCAAGCTAAGATATAAAAGGCACTTAGATATTTATGATATGTCCAACTTTGAATTGGAATTTTAATTTGCTCTGATACAAAATTTGCTCTGATACAAATTCTAAAATGATTGAGATTTTGTCATGAATCTAAGTAGAATTCTGATGATAATGAATTAAACTCCGGAAATCAAAATCATTAAAGTGAAATAAAACGCCTGAAGTAAAACGTTTAAAGTCAAAACCTTCGAACCCAAATAAGATCCTTTGGGCTATGCCAACTTTAAGTCTCTATTAGTCTCTGTATCAACTCTAAAATGATGAGTCTGGTATAATTCTTTTTGATATCAAACTCGGTAAGGAATTCAAGACATGCATTCTCTAGTGAATCCAGTCGGTTATAAATGAATTCCTTGTATAAATACCACTCGTAAAACCACTAATAAAGTCTCCTGCTCCACAACTCCCAACTCCCAATCCCCAAGCTCATTCACTCCCCCACTATCTGTTTCTCTTTTTAACCCCTCTCTTCCATGCTAAACCCTCATACTCCCTCTTTATCTCCCAAATGCTAATTCTGCAGAAAGTCCATGACTCTCTAGTCCTCCTTCATGCCTTCAACAGTCTCGTCCGAGTACTGTGTATCGTTTGTGCCTGCAGACGTCAGCTTAGCCGATAACGAGTAATTCGAAAGAGAGGTGCTGGGAGAAGTACTGGCCCAATCCAGCCAGCGGTCTTGCAGCCTGTTGCGGGGCTCTGACACCTCGCGGTCCGTACTGGCCCTACTAGCATGTCCATTTCCGGAACCGTACCAGTAGCAGTTGAAACTCCACGTGAGCAAAATCTTAGTCATGTCCCAGGGCGTAAACTCGGGCCAGAGCTTGTCGGAAAAGACTATAGCACACAGCAGAGGCACACATTGCCATAATAGGAAGTCCAGGAGCCGGTTGGTACCAGAAGTTCGGATCAACAAGTCCAAGGGCGGAGCCTCATTAGTGTAAAGATGGTCTTCGATAGTTTTTTCATCGATAACAAGCCCTGGATCCTCCACGGATGCCCGTACAACTTCACGTATGGAATGAGTGACCTCGTCACGTGACGTGTATGGAAAACACACATTGAGAACGGCCCTACTATTCCCCCGGGTCATTTTCTCCGTCTCCCTCAAGATCTCTTGGACATCTGCAGGTAATAATGCCACGTTGCCTAACACCTTGATGCGAATGCCGTACTGTTCACATAACTCGCCGTGCTGACTCATTTGCATGAGTTTCAGTTTGGCCAAATTCATAAGCCACTGAACCTCATGAGCCAGCCGTTTAAAATTTTCAATTGAAAAAGCATACACCGTGGCACATTCCACTCCAGATTCGTAGAGGAGCTCAAGGATAGCTGCCATACTGTCGAACCCCAAATTATGACCTTCTCGGAGCTCGATTTGGCGAGTTTTAGCATACCGTCTGTTTCCATCCATGATAACGCCCACGTGACGAGGAACGGGACCTGTCTTACAGATGGAGCCCACGGTTTTCTTGACTCTACGCATGAGGTGTGAGTAGCCTGGAAACGTGGAGATGTATGACATGATGCAGGATGGGTATTAATTATCGACCTTTGAGTAGCCTTTATTAGACTTTTATTAGACTTTTCAATACCCCGTTTCAGACCTGTATAGAAATGTGTATACAACTTTTTGTGACCTTCGTATAGATCCTTATTATATGCTGCTTTTATGTGGGGCTTATGCAGATCAGTATGTGCTTGCTGGGTCTGAAGAATCTTTGTGATGTGGTAAGGTGCGGGCTTTATATACACACCCGTACACCACACACATCAACCAAAAATTTCATGCTAATGCTAGTGTTTCATGTGACGAGTGAGATTTTTTAAGAGCGAAGACGCTTAAAAATATATGGCTCGGGCCAATTACCCAAGTTTTAGAGGATAGTGTTAAGATTTCACTAGATGCAGGAATTTTACAATTGGTGTACTGATTTCCATGCTAACATATATCAAAAACCATTAAAGTTGGTGTACGGATGTTTGATGAAATTTACTGCATTGCTCTGGCGGCCGAATAGGTTGGGAGCTAAAGTTACTGTCTTAAGCATACATGTGTGCAGGTTTAGTTCTTCATATATGCATAATTAGAGCCTAATAATGCAGGATAAGAGCTTAATGATGCGTCCATTGTCTTTCACTAAAATTTGGAAACAACCACTTTGCGCACTGTCTAAGCACAGTGCGTGCATGAATGTAAATAAGACACGGTTCATGATAGTGGACGCGTGGCCGAAGGACTTAGTAGGTTAGGTACTATGTGCACTGCCCTCATATCCGGATACCTCTGAACTCATATTGAGTTGTTCCAACGTAGTGAATTGGTCATAATTAAGATACGCCTAATGTAAAACATAGAATGCTAATATTTTTTCTCCTCACAAAGCAAATCCTAGTGCTGGTATCTGACCTAATCATGTGACATATTGCACGTGCCCGCTTGTCATGGTACCTGTCTCAGTTTCACGCAGAAAACTCTCGATTCAAGTGTTTTCTGCATACAATACTGATACCAAAATCCTGCATGCACTTCAAGTTTATTTCCGGTAAGCAAAAGGTAACATTTTACAACACAAAGATAGTCTTTTTTTCCCATAAATCATGTGATTTCGAGCGTTGCACTCAAAATTCCCAGACGAAACAAGGCGAAAGTCACATACTCTGCGCCACGAAGGAGTAATTACCTCACAAAAAGAAACATTCTCCTTTGCACTTCACGAAAGTATTTCATTTTTACTGAACCTCGCTTAATATCGTACCGATAGCCGGCGTTGGCATGCGCCAAGAACGAAGCCACTTTAGACGCACATACTGCACATAGCCTGCAACCACGTCTTCGTGTGCATGGTTCATTTTCCGGGGCAGAAAGTTGGATCAGTGAGGAGATGTGACTCAAAACATGGCCAGGCTGTAAAAAACTACCCAAAATATATGTTGGTGTAGAGAAGAGAGGCTCAGGAGAAGGGCGGAATGTCACGTGCGTGTCATGTGACGGTTGTATGAGCCTTGTGGCTGAGCGCTCGATTAAGGTAGAATTCAACAGTATTTGTAAGAGCACCCGTGCACCAGCGCGTTTTTGCACGCGTCGCGCACCGATTGGGAAAAATAGGCTCTAGACAAAGACGCTCCTGCGCATAGAGCACAAAATCGCTTCCGGTGCTTCTACACCGGTCCTGTCAACACAGTACCTTTTTTCTCACTCTTCTCTACTCCTTTCGCCCACAACTTTTTCCACAGCCACCTCTAATTGCTGCCCCAGGCGAAGAGATAGTCGCCGTCGAGAAAGCAACGGAATAAAGAAAGCTCGTCTTTCGACGCACGCACATTTAAAGCACTGCGGTACTCACAGCATCGTACCGACAAAGGACCACGTCTCTCGACGCACTCACATCACAACACTCGTTCCTTACCACCTCCAACCATGATCTCCAGACAAGGCTCTATCCTTTCGTCGGTATCAAACCTGCACAGCCACCCCCAGAAAATT
Organism: Metschnikowia matae var. maris; assembly: GCA_002370695.1. Lineage (NCBI taxonomy): Eukaryota > Fungi > Ascomycota > Pichiomycetes > Serinales > Metschnikowiaceae > Metschnikowia > Metschnikowia matae. Next base: position 275,469 of record NKZH01002305.1, read on the forward strand.
GGACCATGGAAGCTAGGGAAAACGCTCGGTCGTGGCGCCACCGGCCGGGTATTGCTAGGCGTTCATCAAAACACGGGTCAAAAAGCCGCCGTGAAGGTCGTGTCTAAGCTGAACCTCGCTGATGATTACGACCGTCCCAAAGAAAAGAAAGGCGGTCTTCCGTACGGAATCGAACGGGAAATTATCATCATGAAGCTTCTAACCCACCCTAATGTCTTGCGCCTCTATGACGTATGGGAAACTTCCAAAGCTCTCTACTTGGTATTGGAATACGTAGAAGGAGGAGAGCTCTTTGATCTTTTGGTGGAGCGGGGTCCGTTGCAGGAACAGGAAGCAGTCAAATACTTTCGTCAGATCGTGCTCGGCACTGCATACTGCCATGCGTTGGGAATCTGCCACCGGGATTTGAAGCCCGAAAACCTTCTTCTCGATGCTGCTCTTAATGTCAAATTGGCGGACTTCGGTATGGCCGCTCTTGAGGCCAACGGTAAGCTTTTGGAGACTCTGTGTGGTTCTCCTCACTATGCAGCACCGGAAATCGTGTCGGGGCTTAAATATCATGGCGCAGCTTCCGACATTTGGTCGTGTGGTGTCATTCTTTTTGCCCTCTTGACTGGTAGATTGCCCTTTGATGATGAAAATATCCGAAACCTTCTTTTGAAGGTGCAGGCAGGAAATTTCGAGATGCCGGCGGAGTTGAGCCGCGAGGCGCAGGACTTAATTTGGCGTATGCTTACCGTGGACCCCATGGACCGGGTTAGCACAGCAGAGGTGCTTGAACATCCACTTCTTCAAAAATACCCTGTTCCAAATGAAGATTTGATCAGCGTTAAATCGTTGCCACATCCCAAGACTGCATACAAGTCTCTCGGACGGGCTTCCAACATTGATTCCCAGATATTGGAGAACTTATGTATTTTGTGGAACCAGCGGCCGGAATCGGAGATAGTTGCGGCTCTTCTTGCAGAGGGCCCCAACCCCGAGAAAACCTTCTATGCCTTGCTTCTAAGGTATAGGCATACACAGGACGCATCGATCCAGAACCTGAATGGCCTAGTTGGGCAAGTTCCCGGCGCCGAACCAGGCACGCCGCGCAAGTTGCCCCGGCTGACCAGTCAATTGTCCAACAAGTTGGGCACGCCCCGGAGAAAGGCGCAGATTAGTGCTCTGAATCCTAAGAACAGGCCTGTCTCGTTCCAACGCCGGTACGGCAATACTGCGTCCCCCGGCCGAAGCCTGTATGCTTCTCCCTACAAGCTGCCACTGCGGTCACCTCAGAAATCTCCGCGTCGGGCCCGCCAGCGCCAGAGTTACCAGAATAGGCAAAGTTATCAGGGCCCGCTTCCGCGCAACATCTATAACGAGATCATGGCTGCAGCGCCACCAGATGGAGTCGACTCTAACCAGTCGTTCGGGCTGATGCCACCTACACTTCCGTCCAAAGACTCCATTTATGGCCCGGACACGCCTGCCACTACAGCACTTGAACATGGCAAGAGTGAAGAAAGGGCTACAAACCACGAGTCCAATGAGAAGCCCCTAAAGTCCGAACACCTCGAGCCTTTCAGAGAAAAAACAGACAAGTACGAGAAATCCGAACGGCCCGAAAAGTACGGAGAAAAGTCGGAGAAGTACGCCGAAAAGCCTGATAATTCAGGCGAGAAACGGCTTTTCGAGGCCGCAGCCATTATCCCCCTGCTGCCTGCTAAAAAGCGGCAATCTATGATCAAGGCGCTGCGTATCGGCAGTCGGCGCTCACTTCGTCAGTCTCTCACTTCTGGCATCAAGCGTAACTCCATCACCGTCAAGCTCCTCTCCACCTACGCCAAACTCTCCAGTGAAACTGACTGGGAGTACATGGACAAACAGACCAAGCGTACATCCGCCACTTTCGGCACGCTCTGCGATAAAATCTTTAACCACGAAGAGTACAATGAAGACGATGAGAAACTTATCGACGATGAGGAGCAGCGGGCCCGTGAATACGAGCGGCTCATGGAGTTGGAGCGCAAGAAACACGAGGCTGAATGGAAGGCGCGCCGTGAGTTGGCCAAGCAAAAAAAGCGTCAGTCCCGTCGTTCGCTTCTTTCATCTCGGAAGTTGCATATCACGGTGACTGAAGATCCTGAGGGAGATGCCAAGGATGGAGCAAAGGGAGCTAAGGAAGGTGAAGGAGAAGGTAAAGACGGAGCTTTTGGCGACGGTAAGGCCGAATCGTTGTGGCAGCCCAAACGGGCCCATAAACTGACACTTCGGGCGCTTTCGGAGGGCCATGAGCCCGGGGACGAGCTTACGTCCGCCGATGTGGATGCCATTAAGCAACGGTCGGCCACACAGCCGGTTCCTCGGAGACGGCTCACACCCATCCTCACACGGCGGCCCGTGTCTCGGCTTGATCCGTTATGGGTGGCCCATGAGAATGCGGAGATGGACCAGGCCCATGCGGAATTGGAGGCCGAACACCGTGAGTACGCCCGCCAGCAGAAGATGCGCAACCGGGAGTCCATGGTATCGGTCGGCGCCGACGATGATGACGTGAACCGGATCTCAAAGGACTTTGAGTACGACGCCACCAATTTCGAGCTTCCGGAGCACCAGGCTGAGAACTACGACTTGAGCGCAGAGTACATGTCGGAGATCCGCAAGTCCAGACTTCTCAACTCCCAGCTTAACATCAACCAGAACTTGAACCGGAACTCAGTGCAGAACAGAAACTCCATCATCAACCGCAACTCCAACCAAAACGGCAAGCGGGACTCAGTGGTCAACCGGAACTCTATCCAGAATGTGAACCGGAACCCTACCAACCGGAACTCCACCAACAGGGACTCCATCGGTAACCGCAACCCAACTGTCCGCCACACGCCCAGAAATAAGGACGACCGCAAAAACGATCGGAAAGAAGAACGCAAAACACTCATTGGAAGCGTCAACATCCCCACGGTCACACGGCGCCTGAGCCAGTTCTCCGCCTCCAACAAGCGTCTTTCCATCCTTACCATCAAGTCCACCAAGGAGTCGTACCGAGACTTGAACAGTTTCTTGGATACGCATAATGAGAACGTGGACGACGATGAGTTGAATGAGGAGGAACAACTTGCCGGCCGAATGCCCGCTTTGCGGACTAGTTTTGCCGACCGCTTGGACCGGGCGGGCCAGGGCGCCGAGCCTGCAGATGAAGATGAAGATTCTGCTTCTGTCATGGACTTTGATGAACATTTGGCCAACAAGAGGACGCTGTACTATGCCGGTGCGGCACCCCGGCGCCAGTCCAAGGTGGCTCCAGGATCGGCCCAGCCCGACCCGCTGTCCACCAAGGAAGAGTACACTTTTGCCGAGGATGAGCGGGGTGCAACGACAAAGGAGGATGTTTTTGATAACATCAAGCTCCCCAGCCAACTGCGGGCTCGGGCTACACAACCACCGGCCTCCACAATGCTTCTTCCGGGCAAAACGAGAAAGTCTCAAGCATCCAAGGCCGCGGCTTCGGCTTCGGGTGGCGGGGCCGACAAGGGCTCCGACAAGCGGAACGCATCGGGAGCTCAAGCAGATGCAGCCAATCGGCGTGATCTTTCGGGCCACAAGCCGGATGTTTCCAAAAACGGCACTGAAAAGCCGTTGGCCGATTCCACCAATACCACCAAGAAGAACAAGTCCATTTTCCGCAAGTTATCGTGGGGAACCAAGAAACACACTGAGGAAGCGGAGTCGGAGTATGGAGTCGAGCCTGAGAGGCGTGCAGGTCTTTTCGCCCGACTCTTCTCCAACCCACCACCTCAACCCGATGTCCACCGTTACTTGACCATCTTGCCCAAACAGGAAATGATGACTGCGTTGTATGCACTCCTCAACTCATGGGCACTGTTTGGACTCAAGAATCTCAAAAAGGATCTCGATGGGTACAACCTTACAGGCTCTGTTTCCAGCAAGAACTCGTTCAATTTGAAGTCGTGCAAGTTCCGGATCAAGATCCTGCAGAGAGACCTGAACCAGAAATCCGAGGTCATCTGTGCCCACGTCAAGGGCTCATCTTCCACTTCTGCAACCTTGTTCAAGGAAATCAAAAAGGTTTTGGAGAAGGAGATGGTCATGGACCAGTGAGTCAGTCCTGGTCTGACGAGACTCGCTTAGACACTCAGTGTCTACAAGAAGTAGAATGCATGGTTAGAATAATACACTATAATGTTGAAACTCTGTATACAAGTACTGGAACAATCGTTTAATACAATTTTTAAATGGTGTGAAAATGAGGACATTTGACTTTTAGTTCAAAACTACAAAAAGGTATACTCTATATACAGGATCATCCACATATAAATATGAGGGCAGAGGTTTCTGGGAATTAACTATTTCGTATTGTATATTTCTAGTTTCAGAGAGTAGCCATAGGGCTCTTTGACTTGAGTGACAGTACCTCAAAGAAGAACTATTGAGAATTGTATTATTTCAGGTTATACGTTTTGATGGTACGGTGATTTTGTGATTTGTATGTGTAGATGGGTGTAGGATTCCAATGTCTTCACATTCTTTACATTACCGTTTCCATAACCAAGTACTGGAATTTCAACCAGTTTCCCTTTCCCTCCCTAAAACGAAAAAATTGTTTCATTAACAGGTTTCCGGAGCGGTTTGGTCAGGTAGTGGTAGATGAGCTTCTCAAGTGCCGTGCGGACCTTGTACTCATGGATGAAGTCTTTGTTACTGGATACAGTCGAGTATCGTGTTCTCGCAAACACACGTCTTGCCAACGAAGTCATTGCAAGAAGGTATACAGGCTGGAGTTGTATACATGCTGGAGTTGTAGTGATATGCAGCGAACTGGTTTATGGTAGTAGGACTTGTATGAATGCGAAGTGCGACCCCTGACCGACCATGCGAGTCGTAGTCCAGCAAAAGTGAGGTCCCAGCAACCACGAGTTTCATAGAGATAAGAAAAAAGATAGATGTTTGTTTATAGGGAAAGAGAGAGAAGGAGAAATTGATGTCAGAGAGACACAAGATATGAACAGAAGACCAATAACCATTGAAAGAGATATACTATTTAAAACAATTCAATTCAATCCACTCCACTATTCCAGTTGTTGATAAATATTTCTAACTCCTTCTTGTCATATTCTTTTAAAACATTTATGCCTCACTTCTTATATTTGTTGATGGTTCCTCAAGAGAGGAATTGGAGTGGCTAATATACCTTTGAGAGAAACGTGAAACCGAAAAACTCTCCACCAGAACAATGGGAAGCGTCATTCTGGGATTTTCAAAAGAGGCCATCTATGCACGAAGTACTATGATGGTAAAACGCCGTATCACTATTGTAACTATGTTCGGACTGAGAGACTTCATAATACCTTCATAGACAGGGCCCTGCCTATGGTGGATCTAACTTCTTCTCCGTTGATTTGATATCATAGTCCATGGTCCTTAGTCCAAACCAATGTGCCAAAGAATACAAAACATATCTATAATCCATTTTCAAATTTACCAGTCATCTAGAAGCCAGTAATTCTCTTTAAAAAAACACCAAAAAAAAAACACCAAAAAAAAACAGTTCCGACGCCTCCTTTTGAGATATCCTTCATGGTTTATCACATCCATTCCTGGTACCTCATTCAATGATGGTGAAGGATTATAATAGTGAAATGACCATTATTAGGATTAGACAGTGCAGGCTTCAAAATACCTCAATGGGTAGAACACTAACTACAACTATAAGTATAGTTATCAATAAATATACCATTTTGCTATTATTGTTAGATCCACCATAGCCAGGGCCCTGCATATAAAAGTATTATGAAGCCTCTCAGTCCGAATATAGTTTCAATGGTGATACGGCGTTTGGCCATCTATGCACGAAGTGCTCTGATGGTTCTTTTCGAACTTTCCAGAATAATGCTTCCCATTGTTCTGATGGAGAGTTTTTCGGTCACAAGTTTCTCTCAAACGTATATTAGCCACTCCGATTCCTCTTTAAGAGGAACCATCAACAAATATAAGAAGTTATCAATAAATATATCATTTTACTATTATTAAAAAACATACATTCATTTGGCTGTTCTATATCCATGATTAAAAAATGAAAAAAAAAAAATAAAAAAAAAAAAGAAATTTATAATTCAGGCTTTCCTATTGTTGTTTTAAGAATAGGAGATCTTCCTGCTTGAATAACATTATTGTAGTAGGGTCTTCGTATATGCAGTATTATTCGAAACAATTCAGACCAGCGTGACAATATGTTTCAAACCAGCAATCCTAAAAGTTTCGTTCAATTCAATATTCTGGAATGTTTAACCTGGAAATAAAGGATTGTCTCGTATGGACTTACATTTGAATTGGGAGTCTTGCAGTACCAAACCAATGGAGGGCCAAACCGGAAAGGAACATGAACTGGTTTCCTTGCTTGTGGTTATAAGTATAGATTTAATTAATTTTGCTAGTTTGATTTGAATTGTGTTGGCGTGTTGGTTCGAAACATTTTGTCTTGTTGGTTCGAAACTTATTGTCTTGTTGGTTCAAAACTTATTGTCTTGTTGGTTCAAAACTTATTGTCGCGCAGGTTTGAATAGTTTTGAAAAACACTGTACAAGTGTTTAATACACATGCAGGTTTATTACGCTAAAAGTATAAAAAAAATAAGGTGTTCCCCTTTGGACTAGACACACAATCTTCTCTTATTCAAAGAGTTTGTTAATACATGTGATGATAATTAAATGAAGTACGGACTCAAATCAATATTTAAAATAAAAAATAAAATAACTTATTGAAATTATATTTAATTAAATTATATGCATGCAGACGGACTGTTGAAAAATGGTAACCAGGTGAACGCTCTAAATAATCCCAATGACTTGTAACAATAGCTTGGTAACAAGCACCTGTTCTTCTCATGCACCTCAGGTTACTACAGCCGCCCAGTGCCGTGAAGGTAGACCTCCCACATATATAAGGGAGTCTGGACCATATCCATCTTTTAATCAACTAATCTAAATATCATCTTTCTGAAAGATACTAAGATGCCTCCTCCTAAAGCCAAACCCACCAATTCACCAATGGTCACCGACAACTCTAAATCTCTTACCTCTCCTGAAGTAAACACTCCAGAAGTGTTTACATATCTTGATGAGACTATGAGAATGGTTTCCTTTAGTAAATGTTCGCTGGACATTACACCATGGTTAATCTATGGTCCACCTGGTGCCCCAATTATAGTTGCGGAACATGCGTTATTAGATCTACAGGTTATGGGCTTAAAGACTTATAAGGAGATAATCCCTGTGCAGCTTAGTGCTGTTAATGGCACCAGGACGCCAGAGCTTTACTATCTTATCATTGAATATTTTTCTGGGCTCTCACTCATCCACGAAATGTACTGTCGAACTACTCCTGAAGGTTTCCGTGCAAATTTATCAGGCACTGAGTCTAAGGTTCGTGAATTGGTGATCATACTTGATAATCAATTTTCTCTGCTCATTAAACTTTGTTGCCCTGATCATAAAAATTATTCGTGTCCAGTCCTTAACAAATATTTTGTGGACACAGTCATGATTCCAGACTTGATTCGGACTGAGCTCGACTGCGACGGTATGTCGTGGGGTAAAAATCTTTATGATCTTCAGCTCAAAGTTCTTGCGGGTGATGTTATTCCTTTAGTAAAATTTTGTGTGGCCCACAATCTTCAACGGGCAGCAATTTGTGTGTTAATTTTCTCCCTCTTGTGCAGACTTGTTCATTCACAAAACGAGGATTCTTTCTTACGTTTCTACAAGGCCTTTTGCAACAATGATAAAGACATGATTAATGCTACCAATAATTTCATGGCTCAGCTTAAGATGCGGAATTTGTTGTCTTTTCCCAAACCACAATCATCCACTGATGTAGTTAAACAATACTACTACGAATGAAGCCTCGGAAAAAAAAAAAATACTTTGCACAAGGATTTCTCTAACGAATGGGATTAAGCTTCGAAACTGGACTTTTCTAACAAACAAGGAAAATCCAGTGCTTAACGTTCAAAAAAGGCTAAAAATTCCTCGAATCTGTCGAAATCATAGAAGAATTCAACCGCGTCTCCGTATCTATCTCACTGATCAGGTGTATCATTTACTTAGTATCAACTTCAAATATACCTATAGTATTTTCTCCTTTAAATATACTAGTGGTATTTTTGTATTGACTGAACCATTAGTAATTCCTTGATTATACTACTAGTATTTTCTCTATTTCTATTTCTAGCCAATAGTCATAGTCATAGATTATTCGTATTTGTTATTACTTCTATTCGTGACTACTAGTGCATTCTCAGCTTCGGACACCTCCCGTCTACAAAATCATGTGGCTAAAATTACTACAGAGAACTGTGCTTCTCACTCTACCAAACAAAATGGAAATGTACGGTCCACCTGGTGTCGTAACTATAGTTGCGGAACATGCGTTAACAAATCTACACGCACTGAGAATATCAGATCAGGCTCTACATCTACAACACAGTATCTACGGATCTACTTTTCAAAGCATAGTACGAGTTTATTGATAACTTTCAGAAGCCATGATTTGGGACTTTAAAGCTGATTAGTGTGGGAGTAAGGTTAAAGTATGATAAGTGCAAAGGCACAGGAGCATTTATGGGTGGCGCACGACCATACATAAATCCAAGTCTAGGCGGTCTTGACCATTCCATATCCATTATGACACCAGAAATGCATTTCTTAAAATTAAGATATCTTTTCTTTTTTATGTTTCTCCATATTTCAAAAATATTAAATTGGATTCCTCTATTCCACTAAGGTATCAGTGATAAGACACTATATGCAGTGCATACCATAAAAGTAACATCACATTTTTCTTTACTTCCATACTACAAACTTGACATTTCACAGCATTCTACAAAATTAGATTCTCTTTTTCTGAAATTTTTAAACTTTACTCTGCTAGATTTTTTGTTCTTTTTTGGTCTGCACTTTTTTTGTCTCGGCTTTTTTTATCTGCTCTTTTCGGGTCTAGACTCTTTTTGTCTCGACTCTTTTTATCTGCTCTTTTCGGGTCTAGACTCTTTTTGTCTACTCATTTTTGACCTGCTCTTTTCTGGTCCGTTCTTTTTTATTCAGTCTGCTTTATTCTGATCTGCACTTCTCTGCACTACACGTTTCTGGTCTAGACTCTCCGACCATCTCCTCTACTTTATTATACACTCTACTATGCAGTCTCTTCCACTGTGTACTTGAATAATAAACATACCCTATCAATACATACGCTTTTTTTTTCTTTTTTTTCTACTCTTCTATGTTAGCTAGTCTAGTCTAATATACGATAATCTACTATATATTGCCTCCCTCTATCCTGATTTTTTCCACTATTAACTTTAAAGGTTTCTAAGTAGATAATCGATACCTAGGCCTATTATAATATTGCGATTAACTACAATCCTGGACGTATCAGTATTATCAAATTAAGTGCTATTTTATTTAAATCAGGTCAACTAGTAATAACAGCTTTAACTACATATAAAGAATTTTATTTATCATGGTTTATTCAAGCTTAATAGATATTTAGTTTATCCTTACTATTTTATTCTACCACAATATCTAGTCTCTCTTTCTACCCTTTTTTTTTTAAATCTACCCTATTGCATAGTATACTCCACTACTCAATCTTTTGAATTACTTCTACTTTGAACCACAGAAAAGTCTCACCTTAATCTCATATATATCAAGGTGCGAGTTGTACATATTAAAGGATTTATAGTTTTCGCTTTAGGAAAGTATTCCAATTTAACTAAAATTTTATTATGATGCTATTCTGTATGTTTGCATATAACTATTTGCACTTGTTTAATTCTTCCGAACTGGCCCATGACTGTGTCGAATCTTTTGCTAGTCTTTTAATCTAACAAACTTGTTTTATACTACTATCTATTCTGTAATCAGGAGTTCAATTTTAATTTTATGAATACGAAGCCACATCTATGAAGATAAAGAAGATGATTAAGGCATTTTATTAAAAGAGACCGAGGAGGTCATTGAGTGGTAATTTAGACTCACTCAAATATTTGCTCAAGACTAAGAGGATAAGAAGAGGAAAAAGAATACCAGAAGACTAAGAACAGGAAAATGAAGAGCAAAAAGTATATCAGAATCTAAATTCAATTTCAAGCTCAAAAAAGGTCTGGAGTTTTATGATGATTTTCAAGATCAAGAGGAAAACATAAAGATCAGGAAATTTAGAAGATGATCATTAAGAAACTAAGCAAGAGAATTGAGAGCAATAAGGTCAGAAGCCTAAGCTGAAGACAATGAAAATCAGGAGATTAAGTCAAAAGTAGAAGTTTCAACTCAAGAGCAAGAAATCAAAAAAAAAAAGTGCAGAATTCAGAGACCGGAACTGAAAGCTCTACTCTCGGTTATAGAATATTACAATATACAGTATTGAGCTTCCGAATGGCCCCAAAATGATGTTAATTTTTTTTTGTTTGGCAAGTTGAGCGGTCTCTGTTTTTTTTTTTTATAATGGACATTCTATAACTAAATCTAGACTATCAGACTGAAAGAAATCTGTGGTCATTATCTTGACTCCAGAAGTTTTACAGCTACTGCGGATTCCCAAATTACCCAATTTTATTGTGTAACAGTAGTTTCTGTTATATACATGAATATACTTTATCCAGCTTTATACTTTACTTAAAGCGACTTTAGATAATATAATTTCAACTTATCTTTCAAAAAAATCACAACACTATCGAACTTTACGTCTGTTGTATCATTTATTATTCCACCCTGCACACAAGTATCATTACCTGCAGGATTTTGCACCCAGCCAGTCAAAAATTTCCTACATGTTCAGTCAGGGACCAGACTAAATTACTTATTTAGTATTCATTCAGTCCCAAAGAATACATTAAGCTGAATCTACAATTTTTTTTGTTCAAGTATGTCTATATCATCGAAACAGATAAATAAAACATTCACATATAACAAAAATCAGCTGGCTTATATGCAGGGTTAATCTATTTTTTGGTCTGGAGGAGGTTCCAGGTAATAAAAAAACAAAGTCACACCTTTCAAATTTTTTCTTAATGATGGAAAAAGTTCTAGGCCGCCCTCATAGCTTATTCCAAAAAGTCACTTTTCCAGTATGGGTAGTAGTTTCTTCTGGCCGCGACTCTGCCGGACCAATAAATCATGTATATTGCTTCGCTTTTTAAGTATGGCATGCAAGATTATGGATTTTTTTTGGGTCAGCATAGTAATTAGCGCCCAGAATAATAAACAGACTAAAACGACAAATTTGCAGTCGGGGACCCCCTATATAAGCCGCGTTATTCCCCCCCACCGGGTTCAAATTTTACCTCACTTTAGCAACTCTAAATTCCTCAGAATTACACAGACTTGAACTAAAGATTTCGGCTCTCTCTTCTCAGACTCTCAGACTTTAAGTGCTCAGACTCTCAGATCCCATCCAGTTTCTCCAAACGTTCCCCCCTGAATCCAGACTTCCCCCCACGAAATCTCGATTCCTTTTTGCAATGCAAGTCCCCAACGCCCTTGCCTATTATGAGTTCTTCAACCCCCCACCTCCACGGGAGAATGGATACTCTCCTGGACAAACCCCGCCTAGCTTGAGTACTCTGGAAGCAATGCAAAACTCACCCTCAACTCGGGCTCTTATGCCACCCGAAGCTGACCCTGGCAACAGCCAACCAGCTCCACCTGGCAACATCCAACCAACTCCACCAGAAGGCGGAGGTGAAGGTGAAGTTAAAGGTGAAGGCAAAGTTAAAGGCGAAGAGACTTCCCTGGAGTCTCCAAGCTCTTTGGCTTTGACCACGGTGAACAGAAACTTGAGTCTCACCAACCAATCGAGCACCCCCTCGACAACCGTGGAAACTCCTTCAGTTCAAGATGAGGAACCTCCTCACAAAGACCCTGTCTGGGAAAAAGAAAGCATGAAATCTGATCCCGAAGACTCTACTCAAAACGAAGGGGAGGAAAACATGGTAGATGATCGTCCTCTGGATTGGGGTCCCTCATTATCCCGCTCCAACAGTTGGGAGCCTTTTGTGGCCCCAGAATGGCGCTTTGCAGATCCAGAACCTGCTACTGTATGGGATAACAGCATCCACGAAACCCTGTGCTCTGACTACTACACCACTGATACGCAATCAGCAGATGAAGAAAGCACTTCGGATGATGACTATGATGACTATGACGACTATGACGACTATGATGACGAAACCAGTATTTTGGACTCGGATGCCGAAACTTGCTGTGATGAGTTTGCTGACGAAATTTTTAATTCCGAGGACTATAGTTCCCCCATCAACATCCCCTCCAATAGGTCTTTTTTACACATGGCAAATTTCATGACAAGAAATGCGAACCAGGGACATGGAAGTTTTTTCGAGGGCACCGAAAATACTCCGGAAATAAATTGGGAAAATGCTGCAGTACACGAAAGATGGGAACTGATCAGAGCCATTTTGGGTTTCGGGCTCAATATTGTTGAAGAGACAGAATCTTCACTGGAAGAGGAAAGTGACACAGAAAACTTTATGCGCGCGCACAGTTCGCAACCAACAATTGTGCAACCATATCACGACCCTCAACAGAACCCTCCTTGGCCGCAGGACCCCATGGTCACAGGAATGTTTGCAGGCTTTGGTACTCCAAATACGTCTTTGTACGCTCCTGCACCTCAAAGACCCAGCCAAAGCGAGATTTTGAATGATCTGTGCCCGGAATGCGAGGACGATGATGAACACCTCAGACCACCTCCTACTCATATGTTCACTGAGAACAATCATGTCTTTGAGCCTGCTCCCTGGAGCCGGAATCATTTCATGAACTTTCCTCCTGGGCCCAATGTCTTTGCTGACTACTATGACAACGATGTCTACCTCCAGCAAAATGTAGACTTTGGATTCTTCCAACCTCCAAATCCATACCTGAACTGGCCACCACGACCAAATTTCCCCGCTGCACCCACAAACCCACTTCAAACACGCCTGTTCCTGAGAAATACATTCCTGGCCAATACTGTCCGGGAATATCCAGCCCAGCAATATCCAGCCCAGCAATATTCAGCCCAGCAATATTCAGCCCAGCAATATTCAGCCCAGCAATATTCAGCCCAGCAATATCAAGTCCGGGAATATCCAGTTCAGGAAAATCCAGTCCAGAATGTCCAGAATAGTGGCTCTAGATCTTCTGATGACTGTTACGAGTTGCTTGACATCTGGAACCTTCCTGAGAACCACGACCAAAGCTATTTTGATAACGAAGAGCACATTCCGGTCAAATTCAGAAAGAGTACAAACTCAAATAAAGGGTCTTCTCAAAACGAAGACCACTTGCCCGAAAAATCCAGAACGGATGCCGATACTGGGTCCAGATTAGTCGCAAGCGACATCTACGGCAACTTCGAATTGGGAGTTGGAACAGGCCTTAAGTTCGACCCTTCAGTGGTTTTCTTTGATGAGCCAGGCTTTCCTAAAATATTTTCCGAAGGTTTTCCTGCTGCAGAAGACAATTCACAGCAAGAACAAGAAGAAAGCTCCAACTCTGAAGCTTCAGATGAGGAGGAGGAAGAGGAGGAAGAGGAGGATGAGGATGATGAGGATGATGAGGATGATGAGGATGAGGATGATGAGGAGGAGGAACAGACTCAAGAACAGACTTCAGTGGCTCCAGTATTGGCTCGTCCAATTACAGCTGACGCTCAAATGGGCCTGGCTTTTAACAGACTTTTGATAGCCAGAAGAGCCACCAGACCTCGCGACAGACGCGTGAGAAATGTCAGAGTGATCATCAGAGTGACCACTCTCGAAGGTACAAGCGCTCAATTGAGCAATTCTAACAGGGAAATGCTGGACGCAGAATCCCAAGAAGACGAAGAGGAAGAAGAAAAATACAGCCTGGACGATTCCAACGCGGAAGTTGCTGACCCGGGAGCTGCCAACCAGGAAGAACAGCCCGAAACAAGGGCTAAGAGACAGAGAAGACAAAGGACTGTTCTGAACCACAATGGGGCTAGAGCACGCCACCAGGTAATTCAAATACCTCGGCGTCAGAACTTTGCTAACACTAAAGGGGATGGTAAAAAATAATCGAAGGTTTCCGGGGCCCCGGTCTGGACACTGCGCGCCAATGAAGGAACAGTGATCCAGTTTTTTTTCGTTAATGATTTGCTTTAATTTTGCTAATAGTTTGCTAGATTTTGCTAATAAATTGCTTATATATCCCTAGTAGGTTGGTAATAAATTGGTAATAAATTGGTGATGAAGTGTTAGAAATTGCTAAAAACTACTAGAAATGCTAATGAATAAGTTAACGAATAAGACAATTCTATACTAGTCTAGTGCATTTGTTTTCCTAAAAGGGAAGGTAGGCCAGAAGAGGTATAAGAGACATTTTCTTAGTTTACTCACTAGCTTAAAGCATACTATTGTCTTTGGTAACCATACTATTGTCTATGAATACCATACTATTGTCATTGGTAACCATACTATTGTTTTTGGTAACCATACTATTATCTTTGGAAACCATATGAACTAAGTCCTAGAGCCAGTTCCAAGATTAATTCATCCCATACACTGAATAAAAGTTTGTTTATTAAGACTCTATGCTTCCACTGCTCTTGATTTATGATATTCCCCAACTGCTATAATATGGAATGACGTACTGCTACAATATATATTATGGAATCTCTAGGCCCTTGAATTGAAGGACTTAAGATACCCTCTAGTTTTAGCCTTTGGCAAGTACTTGGGTTCAATGGTCGAGAGTATCACCAGAATTGGTTTTGTAGTAAGCTAGTATAGAGTCGTAGTCGTAGTAATACTGTAACATGAAGTAGTTATATAGAGCAATAGTAAGAAAAAATAGGTAGGAGTAGCAGAACCAGCAGTAGTAGATGTTACCTCCACTTTTAAATCATACTATAGACTATGATCAGGCACATCTAAACCATTGAAATTGAAGTAAATAATTTCCAGAAGAGAAGAAGTACACTATATAAAAAGCAAAAGCACTATAACTACCACATGTTCTTTTTTTTTTCTTCTTTCTTTTTTTTCTTTTGGAAAGTCTGGCTGTGGTTATATGCAGGTCTCACCATCACTGGTCGTGATACGTTACACAATAAATAGCAGTAGAAATATTGGTACCAACAGCTAGTTAAGTACTAGAACTAATAGCATGTTGATATAATATTAGTAGTCAGTAGTGGAGAAGTATCACTATATACTGTACCACTATTAGTATATAAGAGTCTAACAATAGGGAACAGAAAGTAATAGTATATTTCTAGGGGTTTGGATATCACATGACTAAAGATGATCTCTCTCAAAGATTGGAGTAGTAATACTATCAATGGAGCTGAATATAGGGTAAGTAGGTTGGTAGATTCTTGAAAAAAGGTACAATAATTGTTGGTAAAGACTAATCGTAGATGAGTCTAGACTTATATGCAGGCGGAGTGAAGGGGTATCAGTAAAAACAGTTGGAAAGAGAACTAAAGTACTATTTATGCAATATACAGTGGGAGAATCAATACATTACTACCAGGTTTCCAATTATAGCAAAATCTATAAATAGTTTACAATTTTAAGTTTTTGCATAGTACGATTTAACTACGAGATCTTATGTAAAGGTTGGTATATCCCACAAAAAATCAGTGTTTTTAAGAACCTCCCGGTGGCCTAGCTGGTTAGGGCGCAAGACTGTAATGGAATTGGAATCTTGAGATCGGACGTTCGATTCGTCCCTGGGAGAACTTTTTGCCTATTCTTTCTGCGGAATTTTTGGGTGTTGGACTTGCCCTTTTGATGCTTAGCATATGGCAGTGTGTGTGTGTGTGTGGCCAATTGCAGATGAATGTTCTGCAACCGACTGCATATAACAATCGCGGTACGGTATATAGACTTAAAAAGACTGCAGACAATCATATTTGCGGATTTACTCTATATATATCCTAATAATCCTAAAACGGTAGAACATAATATATTTTTATATATATTTTTTTATTCTTTGAGGTGTATGGGTTCGGTTCATCCAGTCAAATGTTGACTAGTTCTAGATTCACTATTGGTTAGTGCACTACCACCACATTGTAAAAGCGTGTAGTATAGAGTAGTATGGAGTAGAGTAGTATGTAGTAAAGTAGTATAGTATACAGTAGCGTAGTATACAGTAGCGTAGTATAGAAGTATAGATAGATGTAACTCATTGAATAATTTAGTCATATGGAAACTTTGAATGGAGTGGATTTTACATGAAGTAGATATTTCTCTTACTATTAGATTCCTAGCCATACTCTACGAAAACCAAAAGCAATATGGTAGACGCACGACCTCTTTCTATTAAAATTTTAAAGGTGTATTTAGTGGTTAATTCCTTAAGACAATAATGTTAATACTATTCTTGACAAAATCCTGCATATTTGGAACTGGCAAGGCTCTTTTACTTGAATCCTTTATATTGGTTTCAGGATATGTAGATATTTCCTAATTGGGAAAACTGGACTAACTTGCTTGAACTGGTCCACTCAGTCCTAAAATTCTTGATAGTCCAACCTGTACATAAAGCAGTGTTCAATTTAAGCTTTTTTTCATTTTTCTTAGTAGTATATTTACCAAGAGCTTGTGATATGTAGCTACCACTCTCTGGCTATATCACGTGACCACTCCAATTTGTTAGGGCCAATTATGGGGCTTTTCCAAAGAAAAAAAAATCCAGCCATAGCATCATTTGGAAATTTTCTATTCCCCTATATGAACCAATTTAAGTTGGTCTGGTGAAAATACCATGGAAAACCAATAAATGTCTCACGTTATAATCACGTGATAATCATGTGACCATCAAATCAAATCAAATCAAATCAAATCTATTCTCAAATAGCTACAAATAATGTTTTGTATACAAATTTAAAATTACAGCTATAAACAGTTGCAGACAGAAACAGCACGTGATATTCCCTACTGGTCAAGCCTCTGCCTGCACAGTGTCCGCCGCAGCCAATGCCTTGAGCCGCTTCTTCAAGAGCTTTTGTGGGTTGATGGCAAAAAATGACTTTTCGTCAATCACAGTGCTCTCCTCACGTGATGTCTCCACCTCCTCTCGTGCAATGGCTATACACCGCCGTACCGACCGAACCAACTGCTCGTAGATATTGCGGCCACCGGCCACACCCGTGCCTTCCTTAGGCCCATTCTCGTCACATCCGTATTTAATCTTCAAGTATCGCTCCGTGACTTTCCGGTTTGTATCGTATAATGCCGCCATTGCGATCTGAGGTGGCGTAAAGAGGAAAGGCACATCCAGAAGGAGTGCATGTTCGTTGAGCCACTGTTTTCCTGCATCGTAGAGCTTCCCAAGAGTATCGATGTTTACATCGTACATGACGGGCTCTGGCCAGAGAAGTACTTCCTGCATATCGAGGAAGAACCCATATAGAGGCCGGAATGGGTGGTGGACCAAAAGGGTAAACTTAAGAGCCTGCAAAACTACAAACTCAAGGTCCAAAATATCTTCCGGTTTGGTTTTGGGTAACCGGGCTGCAAATGCTTCAATCGAAACGAAAAAGTTCTCTGACTTGGCTGATAAAAAAACGACTGCATATAGCACGTTCTTCGGACGGTACTCCATTACCGAATGAACCAAGTAAAATCGCCGGAGAAATTGCACTGCTGTGGCTTTAACTTGGGTTGGCATATTGAAATGGGCACATATCTGCACTGCTTGCTGCCCAAAAAATCGTACAAACTTTTGCTCCTCCTCGTAGGTTATGAGCTCCGGTTCCTGGGGCGGACTAGAGTTCCCTAAAACAGCATATTTTTCCGGGCTATCGGTGGCCATTGCTTCAAGCGCCTGCTGGAACCGCTGGCGAGCCTTTTCAGCGCCGTCGGCGTTAGTCTTGCGTTTTCGGCTTTCGAGCTCGGCACTACTAAATGACCATACTTCGTATTGACTGGATCGGCGATAAAGATCGTCGGCCGAGATATTCTTCGGCTTTTCCGGCGCTGAATTCTCGGCCTCGTCGGGGTTTTTATCCTGTATAGCTTCTTCGGCGTTGGTTTCGGTTCCAGAGGGGTGAGAAACGGGTGTATTAGAGTAAGTTTCAGGTGGGTTTGAGGGGTGTTTCAGAGTTGTTTCATCTTTAGAAAGGTCCTGTATGGGCTGGGCCACTGGGCCGGTAGCATCTCCTGAGAGTGTGGCATGATCCATTGTGGTTTAGAGTGGTCTCAGTTACAACTGATAGTCAAGCAAAAGACCCGTACACCAATTTTTTAAAAACCTTAACACCAACTACAAAACACCCGTACATATTTACAGAAAAAGACCCGTACACCAATATACACAAACACGTACCCGGAGGAGTACAAACACGTGCCGGGCAAAGTACAAACACGTAACCGGCATCATCACAAACACGTAGTACATATGCAAGTTACAAATACGTGGATAACTTGGTAAAATGTAAAATTAATACAAATCGTCACTTGAATTCCCGTTCCAGGCGTTTCTACATACAGACATGTGACCGCCATCACATGATTCCCCACACATCCTCACATCCATGGCAGAACTTGGAGCACGCCACCGACGCCGACAATGGGTAATCAGACAAACCGATTTTATCGTCCACATACTCATCAGCAAAAGTATCCTGGCCACGGGCCATGGCTCCCACGAAAACACAAATACTCTCATCGTCATCCAACTCAGCGACGTAGTCCTGCACCCGGCGGATCTTGGCATCGAATGACAACGTCACCTTACGGCATTTCGTGGGCAAGTGGTCCAGGATTGGGTTCTTGATCACCTTCAACAATTTCTCCTCCGAATTGACTGACCGGATCGACAACTTGTGCAATAGTTGCACCATCAAGCCTGAAAAACGTTTGAACGTCCTAGGAATTCTCACACTAGGATTGACCTCAATCAAGACACCTCTCGCCGTATGTATGAAAACTTGCAATTTGCCTGCCTTATTGATGGGCGAGTCCAAAAGCGTCAAGAGACATTGGTGTGTGATGTCGGGCCGAGCCTCGGCAATATCGCGGCCCATCTTCCTCAACAAGCCCTGGTGGTCGTCACAATTCAAGAGGGCATATTTGTCACCACCTCCGCCGCCGCTAATCTTGTGTGTCTCCAAGCATGCCTGTGAAAGCACCACGATCATGCGTTGGGTATTCTTGTCTCGCGAGGTAAGAACCTGGGGACGCGTAGGCACAAACGATGCAGGAGGGGCCGATGGAGCTTTAGAATCAGCAGATCCTTTGCTGTCTTCCTTAAGAACAGCCTCTGTCTGCTCGGATTTTATCTTGCCATCAGACATATTGGTTGTGATGGGATGAGTAAAATTCTCATATACTTCAAGTCGCGATGCGCACGTGAGTGGTCACGTGAGTCAGGAACTTAATGAGCTCAACTCTAAACGTTCATAAAATGAAGCCCCCATAATAATACATTAACTGTTAAAGTTCCATGTTTCATTGGCAATTTCCTGAAATGTGAGTCCTGAAATGTGAGTCCTGAAATGTGAGCACTGTTTTTTCCTGAGTAAAGTATTTTCCATAGTAAAAAGACCCTTCGCAGTGTGCGTCTTTCTCCATAGTAAATTGATTGGTTTTAGTTATAGAGTTCCGCGTTCCCATCAATCATCAGACCTTTTCCAGGGAGCGAAACAAGGTTCCTTTGTGATGAATTGTATTTTTACCACAGCTTTGTAAATATTCAAACTGTGCCCATGAAGTTCATAAGCTTCCATAAAAATCTTTCCAACAACTTTTCCCACTTATTAATATCCCGTAAACCAAAGCTCTCCATAAATGAACATTACAAAATCAAAGGAGATAAGCGCCCACAAAACCAATTTCCATATCCAGTCATTTTGTTGCATAGTGTAATTGATCTCCCAATTCTATACTGATACCTAGATTGACCCTTTCATTGCCATGCCACCATCCATGCCACCATCCATGCCACCGTCCACGCCAACATCCCCATAAACAATAATCAACAGCTATAAATAACCTTTTCAAGCTTTCCATAAAAACCAAGTCTTGGATTTTCCGTTTCAAATCTTATTTGGTTTGCAAAGTTCAAGCTGTTTGGTCTTTTAGTTGGTCAGTTGGTTAGTTGGTCAGGTGATTAGCCTGTTTAGTCTTTGTGTTTCCATCGAAATTGCAGCATCTAGAGGTAGATTTGATAGTGAAAATATATGACTGACTAATTCACTGATTAAAAAAAAAAGAAAAAAAAAAGAGACTATTCTGAGGTGGGGGTGGAGCTCTATTTATATTCTTTCGCGAGGACGCCCCCTGGTTCCCCCCACCCTTCCTCCCGATTTGCAGCCATCCCCGCACCGCAATATATAAAAACCCCGTCGCCCGCTATATTTTTTTGAGACCATCATTTTCTTATAATTCTCCTGATACCATTAAATATTCATTTGTTCTTATTTCTCCTTATTATTTTCTCACTGATTTTGTTTTATCAACCTCTTATTATTTTCTCATTATTTTTTCTGATTAGTTGGATGACTACATACAGTGCCAATTGTTAGAGTATGTTTCTTAGCCGGCTAATTGCTTAGTGGAACAAAATTAACTGGGCATTTATTGGACATTCTAATTTGTGGATTCAGAAATGGTTTTGAAATTGCAATTGAAATTGAATTCGAAATTGAAATTGATGTTGACATTGACATTGACATTGATTAATAACTATATTGACTATTGAGTCATGGTGACTAAGATGACTAAATACTGGGGATTTTGTCCTAGAAGAGAAAACTTCATCTATATGGATATGACCTTTTAATTAGAGAAGATTTTATTACGTTTTAGGTTGAACTTCAAAAATTCACCTCCACTTGTTGACTTCTTACTCCAGCTTTTTTTGATGCCTGTTGGTTCCTATTGCTTGAGTCATAACTATACGCCTACGAATTTTTAAGGAATCTTGACTGTGAAAAATTTAAAGCAGTCAGCGGCAAATCAAGCAAATCAAGCAAATCAAGCAAATTAATTAAGAAAGATCTGGATTTCATTGACCTTTGGAAGGAAATTCTGGTAGTGCTGGTTGTGTGCAGAGAGAAACCAGTATCCCACGTGACTGTCACGTGCCCACTGCCATAAGCGCGTTTCCTACTCTACTTACCAAGCCATGTCCGATTCCGACTCTGGCTTTGATGACGACGATGATGAATTACTTCTTGGCCTTTTACGTGCGACTCTGACAAAAACACAAGATGCTTCCACTCTTGGTTCTTTGCTGGTTTCAAAAAACACCCATCTGCATACAGGAAATGCAAGCTTACCATCAAATCCAGCAAACTCCTTGAACTCGTCAAATGCTAATGATTCTGCTTTGCTCCGGGCTCAAGGAGAAATCTCCATTCTCCGTGCACAACTTGAAGCAGCCCAACATGCTAGAAATCAAGAGATACAGAAACTAAACAGCAAAATGGACGCGGTGCAGAACTCGTCCCGGGAACACATTTCCGCTTTGAAACAATCGGTGGATAAGCTTGAGGACGAAAAGAAGTTTTTGGCCAATGAAATCCGGTCTTTGTACGGAACAAAACGACGGAAATACTCCAGTGCATCTGGAGTTTCCCAGATTCCTGCATCTGCAGAGATGGAGACCCAAAATACTCCTAGATTTGCAACTGCACCCAAAACGATGGTGATGAAAACAAATATGGATACTGGAAAATCCATGGCGATGTTGGGCCCGCCCAAATATCAAATCACTGATGATTGGTCCCAGCTTTGCCTGCATATATGGAACTACACCATCAACGGTGGAAGTGCATCCAGCTTAGATTTTCTTTCTCGGATATGTTTGGAAAAACCGCTCTTTCTTGCTTCCGGGGGCTACCAAATTGAAACCAAGACCCCGCTCCTGCAGGCCATCTGGACGGTGTTATTAGGGTTGAAACAGATGCGGCTCGACGTTATAATAGAACGGTTTTGTCACGTGATCTTCGAAATGGTCTCGGGCCTTTTGGAGACCGGCTATTATGCAGGAGTGCCATTTCTAGTTTCGTTAGTGTATGGTAGCATCAACTTCAAGAACTCTGCCGTGACCAAAGACTTGGCATTGGAGATTGTCCTGCAGGTGTCCACATACCTGCACCAATTTCTTCACGTGTTGCAGGGAGAACAAGAGTTTGGAGATACCAATATACCGGAACAGACCCGGCTTCTTCAGCATGTCACCCTACTCTTTTGCTTTGATTTGTTGGAGAACACGGTTGTTATATGCACGCAGTTTGGCCCATCATTCATAGCGGAGATGTGGGCTCAAAACCGGCTCCAGCTCGATTTGATGAAGCAGATTCTTCCCGAGAACACCGAGAGGTTTGTTTCTGCTGCGCAGATTAACTTGGTGTACAATTTCATCGAGGTTCTCTCGGCATCGATGTCGGATGGAGAATTATATGGAGGATTTTGCAACCAGCCCAGCTCGGACCGACTGATCATCAAGTCGCTCATCAAGGTGCTTTTAATTGATATTCCAGCCAAAACAGATTTTTCCTTTTATGGCTTGAACCGCATGATTGGCAATAACCATGACTTCTCGCTCCTTGAGCAGGCTATACCCAAAACAAGACCCGAAAACTTTGGCCCCGGGCTCGTGATGTTGCCCTTCCCCATCCGGCGACCAGACGTATCGGAAACAGACAAGGTGTACATGCTTTTGGCTCATGAAACACATCTCCTCACGCTTCGCTTGAACATAGTCAAGCTCCTCGAGTGTGTGGTTGTTTCAGGAGGCATGGACTTGTTGAATCTGAAGGAGAACATCAAGTCGTTGGTGCGTATCATTGGGTTCGAGCAGAACCTGGTGATCCATCAGCCTCGTGACCCAAAGGTTTACATGAGGGTGGAGATCATCGGGGGCTTGATCCGGATCCTCTACTACATCATCGAGGAGCACAAGAACCTCAATGACTTGATCTTCCCCGAAACTCTCTACGAGGTATTTGTGATTTTGATGCGCATAGCCTTTTCGTCGGACCTGCTTCTGGTGGAGGCACACGGGCTTCTATCGGAGATCCGAAAACGGGGGATCACAGAAATCGGCGTTTTCAACCGGGAATGTGAGATGCGCAGCAGGGACGTGGCCCACTTCAACCTCCACGATGCCCGGCCCAATAAGTTTGCAGAGTTGGCCAATATCGAGGGAGATTTTGCCAATGGACTTGAATTTCCATATGATGGAGAAACCGTGGAGATTTCACGTGAAATCTTGGCCGTGTGTGTGAACCACGATGAAGCCGATAATCTCTATTACAACATGACCAGAAGTCAATGAGCCATTTCATATCAAGAGGACAAAATGATGAATGGAGGAACAGTTGGAGGACTCTATTTGCATTGTGATTGACTGTGATAGAGTATAAGATGTGGTACTTAAAAACAGAATATTGAAAGGACCTCTTTGGACTCAAAGACCTTTTTGGGCTCAAAGACCTCCTTGAACTCAAAGACCTCCATTGGACTCAATAGATTGGGAGGGAACTGAAATGTTTATTAAATTTTCCCTCCATCAATCCTCATCGTCATATACTGGTGTATGTGGTCTAGTCCATAATTCTAGTCCATAGAGTCTTCTATCCCTCCCAGTCCTGTGTCTAGATATCTATCTAGTATGTTCATTCTGCCCAAATCTTGCTATTTAATATCATGGATTCTCCGGAGCAGCATATAAAAAACGTTTCTCTATTTGCTCAAGTGTCTTCTTAATTGATCTTGATCTTGTTGCCTCATGGTCAAATCTAATTCTATACCCTTATTCGAGCAGAATTAAGAGAACAAGAGTGTCTTTGGGCGTTACTCCGAGGGAAAAACTAGAAGTCATGACAATTTTGTCGAGGCTACAGATGCCAATGTTACTTCTCATTATACTTACTACTACTACTACTACTACTCTTCATGAATACTGAATACTACTAATGACTACATCTCACTATTTCTGGGCTTCCTAGATTTACTTCGTACCTACTTCCTGTGTTTTTTTTTTTTTTTCATTTACTTCAAAGTCCGTCTATTCAGTCGTAGAGGAGTCAGTCGTAGAGGAGTCAGTCGTAGAGAAGTCAGTCGTAGAGAAGTCAGTAATGGAATATGATTGAAGTTGAAATGAAGTTATTGACATTTTTTTTGGGACTTGACATTACAAACAGTGAGGCAAAGGATAACATAATAGAGTATTAATGTTACTACAAAATGTGCACTAGAACAGTACAAACGATTTGAAAACAACGAAAAGAACCAAGACAAACAAAAAAAAACAAAAACAAACGAAAGCTAGTTAAGAAAAATCCCAAATGGAGAAATATAAAAAGAGAAATATAGAGAAATGTAAAAAGAGAAATATAAAAAGAGAAAGCTCAAATATCCTTCGAAATACACTACGACTGTTCCTCTCGAGTTTCATGACAATTTCTTGTGGCATCTACACTTTCTTCTCCTATACGTGACGGCAACATGAGCCTGATACAAGTCTTGTGGTTCTGGTTGTGGTATATATGAATATATATTTTATGTGTTCTTAATGGTCATGATGAAATTCTAGTTGGTGCTTACAAAAGAGCAACCGCAAGAGCCCTTGATAATTGCTCCTCTTGGAACAATCACCGACATTCCACCACTACCAGCACTGGAGCTAGAAGAACCGGTGAAACTTCCAAAAGTAGAGGCAGCAGCAACCGATCCACCAGTATATATCGGCCTGGATTCTAGAGTACCATGGCAAGCTTGTGGCATAAGACTTTAAGTCACTGTTATTGATGTCACTGTTATTGATGTCGTTGTTATTGATGTCACTGTTATTGATGTCGTTGTTGTTCAAAAGCATGATGTATGAGTCGTCAGTATAAGTCATGACTTGCCTGGCCAATTTTGTGAGGTCGGAAGGAAGGCTTTTTGCTGTGAGAAAAAATCCCACGTAATCTGCCTTGTGGTCGTTGTAATCACTAACGAGAGCAGTCAAGAAATTGGTATCATCTTCGCCTGCAGCCATACCTGTGGAGGACAAGGCAGCTATGAAAAGAATGGAGGAAAATCTCATGATGTGTGGATGCAAAGTATCAATAAATAGATCAACTAGACCTGGAAAAGTGCAAAATGGATATAAATTTGTAAAGTAAAAATACAAGGGGAAATTTGGTCAAGACTAGTAGAACTGGTGATGGTGCTGTCTTTATATACTCGGAGAGAAACATAAAAAGAGAAAGCTAGGAAAAAAAAAAGTGCACCAAATGTTAAGTCAACTATATTTGTTTATTATTAACAAGACATCAATGCTACTAATCAAAAAATCGAAGTAGAATAAATCCACTTTTAGAACCCAAGAAGAAACAAAAAAAAAATAAAAAAAAAAAATAAGAAAAAAAAATAAGAATAAACTGAAACCCAGTTTCAATACCGTAGCCTTGATCAATTTTGTCTTTGGCAAACAGTGGTACAGAATTAGACTCACTTATGTTGTGTCAAAGAACTATGTTTTAATGCAGTGTATTCATCTTTACATTTAGACAAATCCAAAAAAATTTAAAAATGAAAAAAAATACCATTAGATTAGCGAAAAAGCGTCGTTTTAAACGCATGAACTCCATAAGCTCTATGAACTTCAGTAGATTTTACACTAACGTACATTTGTCACGGGATTTGTCACGGTATATGTCCGGGTTTTTGTCACGGGATTTGTCACGGGTTCTGTCACTGGTTTTCTCATAGGTTTCGTCATAGGTTTTGTCACTTGTTTCTTCCCGGATTTTTCCCCGGATTTTTTCATGGGGTTTTCCAGTGGTTTTATCACGAATTCCCCCTCTTCTTCACTATTTTTGTGGGAGCGGATATAAACTAGCACACTTTCACAGGACTTGTTTATCTTTTTGGTGACAATCACATGTGAATGGATGGAGTCATTCTTTCTGATGCATGAATAGAAATCGATACCTTGAATCTGCCCAAAGGAACCAATATCCAATGATTTCGGAGCAATATTAGGACCAAAAGCAACATTGTTCTTAAAGCTTCCAAGGTATCCATCGGTTTTTGTACCTACACTTATAGCGTATTGCGAACTTTCCACGATGAACGTAGCAGGTTGTACAGGACCAGGTCCATAACACATCACACTGAAATTCGTTCCTATATCTGGAAAAATTTCTGCAGAAAGAGGAAACAAATTATCCTTGATTCCTGCAACAAGCACATACTTCTCCCCCGAAATCGCAGATGAATTACCCTTTTTTGGTTTCTCCAAAGACAACTTATCTTTTTGTAAAATGGCTCCATTCTCAACCATTTTTGTTTTCTGTAGTACAGTCTTATTTGCAGAAACATTTGTACCCTTAGAAAAAGCATGTTTAGTTTCTGAAGAAGCATTTTTAGTTTCGGTACCATTATTTAAAAGGTAAATATCTACCGGGAAACAGGAGGGAACAAACCTACCAGTGGTGATAAGTTGAACT
Organism: Metschnikowia matae var. maris; assembly: GCA_002370695.1. Taxonomy (NCBI): domain Eukaryota; kingdom Fungi; phylum Ascomycota; class Pichiomycetes; order Serinales; family Metschnikowiaceae; genus Metschnikowia; species Metschnikowia matae. Next base: position 301,947 of record NKZH01002305.1, read on the forward strand.
TTATCATGGCCTCCACATGAGAAGTATTGTGCATTATGAAGCTTCCGATCTTGATCCAACTTTAAATTGGTTGCAGCAATAGTAGAACCAAACACCAAATTCTTGTCATGTATTCCAACGAACCCATCATTGTCAGTGTTCAAACTAATAGCAGAGTTTCCTGACATATAGAACTCAACAGGGTCGCCCACACCAGGTCCGTAACACATTTCACTATATGAAACTCCGTCCCTTGGATAAACGCGGGCTCCAAGAGGTATATCAGCACCATTGATTCTGACAAAAAGCACATATGGTTTATCTGCAGATACAGAAATGTTTTTCTGGTGCTTTTCTAAAGAGACCTCACTTATATTTTTTTCAGGCGATGCCACAGGAGTATTGTGGTCATAAGGCAAGAAATAAATATCCACTTTAAAGCATGTTTTAGGCTTTGGACTCCTCCGTATTCGGTAGAAAATGTTGTAAATGTTTTTGCTACCAGCCTTTCTACACGAATAAAATTGTCCATTCATAAGCTTTTGGTCACTATCCAATTTCAAAGTACTCGCTTTGACAGTAGAGCCAGCCACAAATAGGGGTCTAAGAAACCCTACCACTTCCTGGTTGGGACCATAAGCGTGGTTAGTACTTGTTAAGTTGAACTCAACAGGAATAGCTGAAGAATCTCCATAAGAAAAAAAGGAAAAATTTCTTTTGGGTCCTGAAAAGGCAGAGTTGGAAAGTGGAATGAGAGTATCATTCACTTTTGCATAGAAGACCCTTGGTTTGATGGAGTCTGCCCAAGCAGTGGATGCAATAAGAGAGGTGAAAAACAAGTAAAGTGCCTTCATGATTTTTTTTTTTTTTTGATGCTGAGGGAAACGGAATTCCAATATATCTTTATATCTTTATATGTTTTTATGTTTATATGTAAGTTTAAGAAAGAGATACCTTGGTAGTTACGGGTAATGGTTCAAAAATAGATATAGGAAAGATATGGCAATAGGCATCAATCCTTATGCATTTGCATACTTCCTTATGCATGAAATCATCGCAAACTATCTTATCAGATGCCTAGAAATTAGTTATCAGACTTAACAATTGAGATGATACTAGGTCATGCACACTTCAAGTTCTCGCTTCTTCTTCCCCATATAATTAATGCTAACTCCGGATTCCAACTATTCCAGTAACTCTCTGTTCCGTACTATTATTAATAAGGACCGGTTATGAGATTCTTCTTCTCGTATCTCGTTAATTCCAGATCAATGAAAAAAAAAAGCAATTTATCGTTTGACCCATTAGAGTATTCCAAATTAATTTAATGGTGTGGACGGAATTGTTCCAACTTAATGCACAAACGTAATGCAGGATATCTCCGAGAGAACATTTTGCCTGAATTTTGTTAAAAAATTTTATTTATTTTTTATTTCCATTGTGTTAAAAATCAGGGGCTGTGGATACTAAATTGCTCTCTCTTGGCGCTAACGTGAGTGAATTATATGAACATATATGAAGACTCAACTCAACTCAACTCAACTCAAAAAAAAAAAAAGGGATGAGTGTCCACTATTTCATAACACCACCAAAAATTAATATATCTATATATATATATATACATACTTCAGCTGAGGAGTACATATTGAGATGTTTCTCTGTTTCTCCCCACTAGACTCACTAATACTAGATAGTGTGCGTAGGTAGTGATGTTTGGTGAGAACGTGGTTTACTATACTTTACGCATTGTTGTACTGTACGCTACTGAATGCAGAATGCAGAATAGCTGCGAATGACCTGAATCTCATGTCATGCAAGTACGATCCCAGTCAAAAGGATTCAAAAGCCAAAAGCCAAAAGCCAAAAGCCAAAAAAAAAAACTAAAAAAGAAGAAGGATGAACAATTATTCGTTCCATGTAACTAGAAGTATAGTTGGAAAAAGGTCCGGTATAGAGATAGATGTTTTGAGCAGGAATCACTCTTCATTGGGTGACTACATTGGGTGACTCCATTGGGTGACTCCATTGGGTAATTATACCGATTTCTACGCTATAATTCCTAATCCGCTTACCTCCAGCTGCACATGAATTTATGTACCTGGTCATCTTTTTTTAACCATGCCCCACAATATAGTATCATATAGTACCCCGGGAATTTATATAGGAAGGACTTCATATCTCTGTGGTTAATTGAGAAACTATGAACCCAATTCAAGTGCTCTACACACTTATTTTGGATGCTGATACAACCGATTTGGCCCACACCTTTTAGGTAACACTTGTCACAACAACAGAAATCAGAGACTCTGTACACGTACTATAAGCTCTCTGTTTTTTTTTTCTTTTGGGGTGAGTTACTCTTGGCGATGAGAAGTTTACCTTTATCTCGTTGTTTAATGGAACTTCTACTATCATGAAACGCAAAGACTCCAATATCAACACTTTTTTATCTTCTGATAATGAATCAAATGGTGCCAATTTTAAGATTTTCTCTATACTTCTCCTCAAAGAATTCTCCGAAACATGATTATTAACACTGTTGGCATAAACTATTCGCCAAAAGAAGCCTACTTAAAAGTAAAAGTGGTCAAACTTCTTGAATTCAGTATCAGGGGTTTCAACAGTATAATTTTCAAGACCTAATTTCGCAGCAAGCCAAAGCATATCAGGGTAGCTAAGTTCTGTTATTGCAATAGACCAATACAAGCCATAAAGGTCTCGTTGCTTATATTTCATTAGTCTTATCTACTTCTGTTTACTTCTGTCTATTTGTCTACTTATCTACTTATCTACTTATCTACTTATCTACTTATCTACTTATCTACTTATCTACTTATCTACTTATCTACTTATCTACTTATCTACTTATCTACTTATCTACTTATCTACTTATCTACTTATCTACTTATCTACTTATCTACTTATCTACTTCTTGTTTCCTACAGAAGTCAAGAAATTTATTCATTCACTTTTCTTCTGGGAAAAACTGCTTATTAACGTCTAGTTCAAGTCATGAGTGGTTCCAATAAATAGTCAGTTCGAAGGGTATGGATAGAATTTGTATTGCTGACTATTGGAGTGCCACCTAGGCTCACGGATAAGCTTACGGAATCAAAATTTTTATTTCATGACAATAGCTAGTGTAGTAGTAGTCTTAAAGTGTTATAGTCTAGTTGTCAGACCCACCATAGGTAGGGATCTACCGATAGGGATAAAATGAAAACATCTCTGTCTGATACAATGGCTATTGTTACACAGCCCCCCATTCAGACTCCTACCCCGCTTTATTGTACGGAGTAGTAGTATCAGCTGAGGTGATTAAAACAATGATCGCTAAGGAGTTGATCCAAAGCGATCTAGCCCTTTGAGAAGTTATATAAGCCGCCCCGATTCCTCGATTGAGGAATCATCAACGAATAAAGATAACTTAGTACTTGACGTTACAACTAGAATCTAACACTAGTCTTTTGAAAGCATAAAAATCTTAGACATTCTCTATTCTTAGGGATTTACTCTCTACTTCAAAGTAAAAGTCTAGAGGTAGAATGTATGTACTATAGGTATCAGATAATAGTCAGTATCTGCATAATCTCTCATACGAGTAATATAGTTTTTTGCAGTGTTGCTCCTTGTCTATTACCACCCCTACTCTCATTTCCAAGGAGTGTCAACAACCATTAGACCGTTCGTGCATATTATGGGCCACTCACCATCTCCACTGCCCCGTTCATATGCATCCAAATCAACATGCAGTATAAGAAGAAGTATAATAGAGTAGAGTAGTACAGTAGGTAGAGTAGGAGTACAGTAGGTAGAGTAGGAGTACAGTAGGAGTACAGTAAGAGTACAGTAGGAGTACAGTAAGAGTACAGTAAGAGTACAGTAGGAGTACAGTAAGAGTACAGTAGGAGTACAGTAAGAGTACAGTAGGTAGAGTAAGAGTACAGTAGGTAGAGTAAGAGTACAGTAAGAGTACAGTAGGAGTACAGTAGGAGTACAGTAGGAGTACAGTTTATATGTCAAGATGTCTTTCATTGATTGTCGGGCCTAGGACTGTTAAAACACACGAAATTCAGGTCTCGTTCATACCCATGGAACACCGACCAATGCCCTGTTCCTGGCCGTCATGTAGGTAGAGAGAGAAAGAGAGAGAGAGAGAGAGAGCTACACGTGAATGGAGTGGTAATCTTATGGTGCAATGAAGTCTATTGAGGCAGATTTGTTTGTACCTATACCCTAGTCCCTCATTTACAGTGTTTTTCAAAACTATTCAAATCAGAACGGTAAAACGATTTGAACCACACTAGGGAATTAAAGGAACCAATAACTGAAAAAGTTTCATACCCCTTCGCACATCCTTTTGAACCAAATGGCATAATGTTTCACACCAACACTGTTATGTTCTTTATAATGTAAATTGCCTTAAACTTGTATTCGTTGATGGTTCCTCAAGAGGGGAACTGGAGTGGCTTATATAACTTTGAGAGAAACGTGTGACTGAAAAACTCTCCACCAGAACAATAGGAAGTATTTTTTCTGGAATGGTCGAAAGAGAACTCTGATTCACGAGTTTTTACAACGCCCAAAGGCAGTCTCGGCATTTGTAGTAGACACTACTAGAATCGGACATTGTAGGCTTCATAATGTATCTATAGGTAGTGTTCTACTTATTGTGGATCAAACAAACACTCATTAAAAATGAATACTCTGAATCCTTAAATCTGAATTCTTAAATCTGAATTCTTAAATCTGGAGAATTTCCTTATATACATCAAGGGTGAAAACGGACGGAACATGAACTGATTTTTTCTTGTGGTCCTGCATATAGCAACTTGTTGAATGTGTAGACGTTTTTTGAAATGTTTTTGAAATGTTTTTGAAATATTGATTTGAATCGCTTTGCTAGTATGGGTCAAATCGTTTTATCACTCTAGTTTAAAACATTTATGTCCTATTTGTTTGAATAGTTTTGAAAAACACTGTAACTGTTTTATGGGGATCGATCACTTGACAATGTCGCACTCCAACACTACTAGAAATCGGAATTAACCATTATAAGTAATAAAACTAATTTAGTATACTAATAGCAGTAATGTCTGAAACCATAACATACCATATATAACCATGATAATCAAAGTATCCACAGTCACCAGGATAATAATAGTGATAGGAGTAAAACTAGTGGTAGTACTAGTGGTAGTACTAGTGGTAGGCACAATACTCATTCTTGTTAACCATTTTGCAATTGAGCAAGCCAGCTTTTCTCCCACGCATAAGTGGTAATTGAATACAAAAAATTATAAAGAAGAATTCATCAATATTCAAAAAAAAAAAAAAAAAAACTTATAAAGGTTAGTAATAGTAGTAGTAGTAGTAGTAGTGTAACTACACCCCTAAGATAAACCCGTACACCCCTCAAGTCTTTGCCATTTGGCTAAGGTCAAGTGTAGTGTAGTAGTAGTATTAGTAGTAGTAGTATTAGTAGTAGTAGTATTAGTAGTAGTAGTAGTAGTAGTAGTAGTATTAGTAGTAGTAGTATTAGTAGTAGTAGTACTAGTGTAGGTGGTAGTAGTAGTAGTAGTACTAGTACTAGTGTAGGTGGTAGTAGTAGTACTAGTACTAGTACTAGTGTAGGTGGTAGTAGTAGTAGTAGTAGTAGTAGTAGTAGTAGTAGTAGTAGTTGTCTATCCATTACATGAAGTCAGGTTACATACTACTATACCATCTTTTGCGTGATACAGTACTTCCACTAATGAACAGTGTTTGTCTTCACATTGACAATCACTATTAATTTGAGGCAAAGGCGTCCTTCAAATATATTATTTAACAGGCTATTCATAGTAGTACTCATAGTAGTACTCATACTGTAGTTCCATGATATAGTAGTAGTACACGACTTTTATCCGGCCACTCGCACTTCAAACATGTTCTTACTCTACGGCATTTCAAATGATGATGTATTAGTTACACAGATTAGGCGGAGTCAGCCTCGGACTTGAAGCCGTTGTGGAATCTTCTGGTCACGTGCTTCAAGTAAGCCATTCTACCGGTACCGGTAGTTCTTCTTCTCTTAGCCTTCAAAGCCCAGTTGTGGGATCTCATCTTAGCAGCAGGGTAGCCACAAGAAGCACAGGTCTTCTTTTGAGCGTGGAAAGAACGCTTTCCACATCTCTTACATAAAACATGAGACTTGTTGTGTCTCTTTCCCATAGATGGTGTACCCTCTAAACGTTAGTATCAAGAACATAAATCCGAAAACAAATCTTCCATATCCATTAATTGATTCACCAATATCCACCAAAGAATTTGGTACTGCTTGACTATTAAGGATTGAATAATAGCCTCATCTATATGTTGATAACTTGTCATGAATAAAAAAGGCTCTTATTGTTTGACCGAAAAAAAAAGGCTCTAGTTATTGATTGTAATAAAAGCTTTCATTGTTTGTCGGAAAAAGGCTCTAATTATTTGTCATAATAGTGGGTTCTGTTTTTCGGCACCCAATATTTCAATAATTGTTCAGTAATTTCGGATGGACACGTTCGGTTGGAATAGAAAGATTCGTTTGGCTATGATGATGCTTTGGCCATGACAATGGTTTGACCATGATGTTTTTTTGGTTTTACATACTACCCATGTTTGCTGATTTGTTTCTAAAGTGAAGTGGATGAAAATTTGAAAGAGCCTTGATGGAGTGTGCGGGCGTGGGAAAATTTTGTGTTGCATACACTCCCGCGCATCACGTGCTCTAGGGCTTCAGCCCTTATTTTCTCACCTAGTCACGCCCTCACTCACGCCGCCCTCACCGGGCCACGGCCCTCGCTACTCTTCCATACACTCCCCTCAACCCTAAACTAAACTACACTTCACTACACATCATCACCCTTCCCATCTCCTAATATTAAAAGTTACTGCAGGTAATTTTTTTTTTAGTTTGATTTTGGACCACCATTTATGTGCAGTCCAAGATTTTATTAGATTATTGTGTCTATGTTTTATTGCCCTTAACTCAGTAAAGTAGTAGTGTGTGTATTGTGCAGGATACTGAGCTGTAGAAAATCAGTCCAGGTCTTTAATAGACATCAGTACCTCTACACTAGATAATATTGGTGGGTCTGGTGTTGGGAGACATCTTGGTATGTCCTCCCTCAGTTGATATATATTTCGGATACTCTTATAGAATAGCGGGAGCTTGTCCTTTTATATTGGGGTGAGCCTTCACACGACCACAGTCACGTGAGTGACTGCGGTCTGAGGGAAATAGGGAGCCATGGCTCCTATTTCTCAACATGAGCATAGTCAATAGTCCATGTAACAAACATACTCGCTACTCTATGTAGTGATGCTTAGTTATGATTCTTTGATCCTGTATATAATGCTGTAATCTATGTAATCTATACCGATAATACTCAAAGCTCTGAAAGGTCCACTTTTGATACCTCGATAGTATTAGACTAGATTGAGAAGGGTTTAATACAGTCTAAATCTCATTGTACAGAGTTAAACGAGTAAATGTAATTCATATATGTAGTAGATCACCGTGCAGGATAAGGGCTTCATTTTTTTGTAGAGTAGATATGAGAAGCTTATTGTGCAGTATACACTCTAACAAGGCCTTCAATCTTAGTCTTAAAATACTGGTCTGTAATTTTTAGGGTGCAATGGTGATGAATTTGTTCTTGCATCTTCGAAAACGGGCCATGTTTGCGATGTCTTGTTAGGATTGGCCAGAGAGACTTATAATACCTCCGTAGGTAGATCACCACCTATGGCTGATCTGACAGTTTCCTTGTTATATTATATCCAGTGTTTTTCAAAATGATTCAAACGATGACCTCAAAATGATTCAAACCAAGACGTCAAAATGTTTGGAACCAGAACTATCAAAATGAAACAATCCAATAATTAAACAAACCAATAATTCAAATAAGGTCCGTACATCTCCCTTTGCACATCTTTTCAAACCAAATAGCGGAATGTTTCACCTCAACTTTCATTAAAATTCACTAATGAGAAATCTTAAAGCTGGAAGCTGCTTTGAATGATTTTGAAAAATACTGGATTATAACTACTAGTATTGGTACCTATTATTGCCACTAGTACTACCAGTAACTGTAGTGGAGTGGAGTGGAGTATTATATGCAGAACACCAAAAAAAATATTCACTATTAACTTTCAATTTAGAAATTTTATTTCTTCCAGCTAATATAAATACATTCATTTATTATAGAAACCTTTGTTTGTACATCTTTGATTGTCTAGAAAACTGTCAACAATATGTCTAGGTACTAGTACTGCATGTGGAAGGGCAGTGTTTTAGGAGAGCAAGACTTGGAGAAAAGAGTCGAACCTCTTGGTTAGTTTAAACTGTATAGAGGATTTAAGAGGACTTCACCAGACTGTAGAACAACTTTCAGTGACTCCAGAATCTTAAGTTGAACTACTTTTGTGATATTCTATTGATTGTATTGTGTACTACTGTGCAGTACTGGAATCGACTACCTTAAGTTTTAAAACTACTATTAGATGAATAGACCCCATTGTTGATAATTAGACAGTTTAGGAATATTTCATTATGGTAGAATAGGTTTAGTTCTTGGAGTGGGACCGGATCAGACATTTCCTAAACTCTCCAGTTCAATCTCTTCATCAATTATTCTATTGTGCCATAACAAACTTTCCTAGTTAAATTTTTTCCGTTCCAATTTACAAGTACTCACTTTTCTTGACATTTGGAAAAATAAATTTTGAGCCATAGCCTTTGGAAAGGAAATGGAATCCTACTTCATTTTTCGGTACTGCATAGATGCCACTGCTACATATAAACTTTTCTACCATTCATTAACTTATATTCATGAAATCTCCGACATATAAACATTGGATAGATTGCCTTTTGCCGCTTCATGATCATTATTTAAAACCAGAAAGTCCCTAAGTCCATAGATCATCTGTAGCAGTAGAAAAATATAGTCAATATGAGAATAAGTCACATGGCGTATACTCCTAAATTTTTTTGAAAAAGAAAAAAGAAAAAAAAAGGAAATAACAAACATAGGAAGTATTTATTTTAATCCATACAATAAGTTTATTGTCACAGAATTGTAGTAGAGTTGTACTAGAGTCGTAGTGGTGATGTGTAGATTTAGATCCGATGTAATGTCCTGTATAGTGAGGTTTATTGGTCACTACAGTTGATTACTCTAAATTCATCACCCTTAAATAAACTCCATGAAGAAGATTTGAAGTCTCGAAGTTTTGTAAAAATGTTAGGGAATGTGTTTTCAACACCCGGATAATATACATCTGAACAGTTTGGTATATCTGAAGGCCCAGTGGGTGTGGGTCACGTGACCTAGTATATATTTTTTGTGGACGGATAGAATTTTTTTTCTGGGGCCTTTTTCCTAATTTGTTAATTATTTTTCAAAAAAAAAGTCATTAATCAATTATCAAAATATTAATGATGAAATTTTTAGTAAAATTTTTCAGAACATGTTCATCTTCATCACCTCATAAGATGTATATTCTCACATAGCTGCAAAATCACGACAAAAATAGGCACAAAAAAAAACAGAGGATACCAAAAATACAAATCACCACAAAAAAGAAAAAAAATTGTTATGGAAAGTAATTAAGAAACTACAAAGTTATTCTGAGACCAAAGAAGGATTTTTTTTTTTAATGAAGGTATGTTCAAAAGAATTGTATGTAATATGATTAAGTTGAGAAGCGCACGACCCTTATGGATTATACAGTAGTGTGGTGTAGCACAGTTCATTCAACAATACTAATTTCAACCAAAACTTATACTCAATAATCCAAGGTTAGTAAATTTTTTCTATGAGAACTTATGTATTTGAACATCTAGGTATATTGGTATTTTTTTATACCCTACTATATCTAAATAACACTCCCCACTCTTCATATACACTACTACACTGTACTATAGCACAGGGCTTTTAACTAAGCTCACCTAATTTCACTAAAATACAGTTCAATACAATAAAATGTATGGACATCTAGTGAACGGTAAAAGTAAGTTTGGTGTAACAGTTTTGTGACAGTAATGTGACAGTAAGTGTCTTGAATAGATATTTATGGCCTTTCATAGACACCAAAGTAGCATTATAATACTATGGTTTCAATAAGGGCTCAAGTATATTATTCAAATGACTAGCTGGAGATTCTAGTACTGCCATGAACAAGTCACCATACATTCTAATACTCTACTACGGTCTACTAGTTCATTAATAGTATTTGTTGGTATTATTGTTGTACCATTAAATACTGAGTTATCTTTATTCATTGATAATTCCTCAAAAGGAGTAATCGTGTTGCTTATATAACTGTTCAAGAAAAGGCTGTGCTGGTATAATTCTGGAGCCTCTTAATATATGCACCACATCATAGATCATATAAGTTCTAAGTCCTGCTAGCATAGAAATCTAGACACAACAAAGGGGAAGATCATTTCCTATGATAGTACCCTAGTATACAATTCAAAGTAGTGGCAGACTTGATCTCAGAGAGGTGGTGTTGTTCTTGGTCAGGAAGTACCGGTTAGGAATAAAGTAATGGGTACACAAAAGTATACTTTTCTGCCGATACAGTCTTAGTCCGAACAGTATTAACAGTATTAACAGTATTAACAGTATTAACAGTATTAACAGTATTATTACAAGCAGTATTATTACAAGCAATATTATTACAAGCAGTATTAGTCCAAGCAGTATTCATCCTACTAATATTAGTCCTATTTAAAGACCACTAATTATACTATAGAGTATACTAAAATCTCCAATTTTGGGGCTTATATAATACCCCAATTGGAATGGTACTATACAAAAATGTACTACACTACACTATACTACACTACACTATACTACACTACACTATACTACACTACACTACACTACACTATACTACACTATACTACACTATACTACACTATACAACACTGTTAGAATGGCATGGGTAGACTCATTACCCAACGGTATTTTGAGAGCCTAGCAAAGTGGACTACGCAACTAAAGTCACCGAAATTGACTGCTCGTATTTTTTGTTAGTCCTTATTTCTTTTGTTGCCCATTTCTTTTGGCGCCGAATGACCGATTATTCATCTCATCTGGCCATCTCATCAACCTTTTTGTTACTTAAATAGCTCAGTCAGATTCCTCCTTGTGAGGAACAATTGACCAATGAATATAGTAAACAGAGTACCTGACGTGACCAGAATCTAACATTTACTATACAAAACTGTATACTGTATTATACTGTATTATAATGTACTATACTGAACTATACTATACTATACTATACTATACTATACTATACTCTACTATACTCTACTATACTCTACTCTACTCTACTCTACTCTACTCTACTCTACTCTACTCTACTCTACTCTACTATACTCTACTATACTCTACTATACTCTACTATACTCTACTATACTCTACTATACTACACTACACTACACTACACTACTATACTATTGTCATCAATGACACATGACTAATTTAGTGGGCTCTGTTAGAAGAGAATTCTTCCGAGAAACATTTTATTACGTAATGATGGGGAATGAAAATGTTCGCTTGATCCGGCTCGTTCATTTTCTGCATCATAAATGATTGGGAAGATCTTCTCCTCGAGGAAAGCATCATCAACTGAACCACTCAAATACAACTTAAATGCTGAAAGTACTACAGCTGAGCTGACATGATACTCATAATCGAAACATGGTACCTTAGCAGTGCAGTTTCCAAATCTGCCACTTGTCCAGAACTAAATTGCCTCTTCGAAGGTGTCCTTTGGGCGCTCTGGAGACTGAATGTTTTTCTTAGCCTGGTCTCTTGTCTCGAGTCTGTAATGTAACAAACTCTTAGAGACCTCTGGATTAAATAAATGGCAAAATTCCAATCAGCATCCAGAGATCAGTGTCCCAGAATACCTGACCAGCGTAAGAGTCCGAAGACAAACCAGACACACTCAAAGCAGATGTAAGCCCCTCTGCTCACTCACGCATATTTTCATTGAGATGGAAGAGTAAATAATATTGGCAATGTGAAGAAGTAGTATGAAGCAGTAGTATAGATTAGTAGTATGAAGCAGTAGTATAGATCAGTAGTAGAGATCAGTAGTAGAGATCAGCAGTATAGATCAGGAGTATGAGTACAAGCAGTAGTAATTAGTCCTGGCTTCTTGTTAGTAATATTTTGTAGTTAGTATTGACTTCCAGTCAGTGAGAGGTTAAGCTCTGGATGCAAACGTCAACAAAGAATTGTCTGGGAACTCTACTTCGAGTGATGTATGCAAAGATTTTGACCAAGCTTTCTTGTTTCTTTTGGACAATTCCTTGTAGTTGTAGTCAGTCGATTCCACAAATTTTTTCACCAGCCAGTATAACCTTTTCCTCCAGCTTGTATGCAGAGACGTCCAAGTCTGTAGTGACTATACCAACTAGCTTGGTAACAAGGATTAATTTTTTTTTTTGGCTCGATTGAAATTATCATTCTCCGCTCAATCATGTTGTTATCATTACCATATTCGTCAGTGACTGTCTTACCTTCGAAAAAAATTTTAGAGTAAATGGCCCCAAATATGTCACTTAGACCTGTATGGTTAAAACACATCAAGATTCCTTCATCGAACTATGTGGTTTCTCAATGTGCATCATTTAGAGAGAGAAATCTAGGTGGTCAAGTAGAGTTCTCATCGGCGAAATTTGGGGTAGTTGTAGTTGGCCTGGCGATTACCAAGAGCACTGAAGTTGGGTGTTTCCTGAATTGATTAGTTGTAGCTCCCATATTTTTGATTACTTGTGTTTTGTCTGGTTTTGTGGGTCTCCCAAGTTTCTTTCAGAAATATAATGGTACCCTCACTGAAAGTAATAGCCTAACAGACTGGAAGTATTTTGAACAGGACTTGAGTCACCATCTAGAAGTCAATTTTGATCTGTAAAGCACTAAGACTAGCTAAGACTGCTAAGACTGCTATGACTCTTGTGACTGCTCTGATTTCTATGACTACTCTGATTTCTATGACTGGACATAATAAAAGACTCCTCTTAGAATCTATATGGTCACCTAAAAAAACAGGTAAAGACATTTTAGACTATGGAATATTCTTTCCAGAACACTAAATTTGACTACAGAAGACTACTACAGACTTACTTATAAAGTAAATATGAGTGATAGAATCTGAATTAGCAGAAGACTGGATTATGGTTATTTACACAGTCCCCAAGAACCCTAGTACCAGGACCAGATTATATACTAATACTAAGGGGAGACCGCTAACTACTCTAAAAGTCTAATTAGAGTAAAGAGTAAGGTAAAGAATATTACACTAGTCGAGTGGTCATGAATATCAATTCATCTGCAATTTTAGCTTTTCATAGGGTACATTTATTACTGGCTTCCATTGAATTATTACTTCAAGGCATTGCCAACGACTCTAAGGATCGGAGCGAGGAAACCGTAACCAAGCAAAACTGAGATCTCGGCAAGAAGCAAAAGCAGGCCCAGGGTGAGTTGCAAGAGAATAGGAATAATTTCATGCACACCACGCCGTTGGAATTGATTTGATCTCCGCTTTTTCTTGCTGACAACCTGAATCTTATCGTCTCCAACCATATCTTGCAAGGGCATACCTTCAATGTCTGCAATCTCCTCTACCTTACCGAGGACAAGCGAAGTGTACTTCTTAAGGACGGCCATAACCTCACCTGGGTTATCAGTCACGTTCTCCTTCTCTTGTCCGCCTCCCAGCATGGCTGTACTCATCATGCCCCAGAGATTATTCATGTCAGAAGGGTCATCGCCTTTAGAACTTTTTGCCTTCTCAGGTTTTTCATCAACTTTTTTATTCCCTCTATGCTTATGATGAGATCCCTTATGACCTTCACCCCCGAATTTATGGGATCCTCCCCCAGAAATACCCATGTTTGGAGCTTCTTCTTTAGTATTACCCATGTTTGGAGATTCTCCTCCAGAATTACCCATGTCTGGAGCTTCTTCTTTAGTATTACCCATGTTTGGAGATTCTCCTCCAGAATTACCCATGTCTGGAGCTTCTTCTTCAGAAATACCCATGTCTGGAGCTTCTTCTTCAGAATTACCCATGTCTGGAGATTCTCCTCCAGCAATATCCATGTCTGGAGCTTCTTCTTCAGAATTACCCATGTCTGGAGCTTCTTCTTCAGAATTGCCCATATCTGGAGCTTCTTCTTCAGAATTACCCATATCTGGAGCTTCTCCTCCAGAGTCAGGTCCTGGAAAATCACCGGATCCAGATGAGAATCCTTCATCCCCTCCCTTAGGTTGTCCAGCATGATGAATAGGGCGCTGATAAGCAGGCTTATCCTCACCTACAGGGTGAGGTGGTATACTTTCATCGTGCGTACCGGGCGGGTCCATGGGCTCTTCGGGTGATGGAGTTAGATCGAAATATGCCCCTTCGGATGAGTCTTCGGGGTCTTCACGACGGTTTATGATGCCAATATGACCTGCTAAAGCGCTCAGCGCAAGCAAAAGGGGAAAAATGTAGTTGAACTGCATTTGGTGTTTTTCGATGAACTCAACGACGGTCTCTCCATTGCCTTTTATACACCCTATGCCCCATGATGAGCTTGATCAATTTGATGTCGATCAGGGAAGTTGAGGGTAAGTTGAGTTCGGTAAAGGATTAACCAAACGATAGTAAAGGGTGGTATTGCTCAGGTGGTATTGATCAGAGACTACCAAAAGGTAAGTTGAGTATGGGAGGTAATTCAATTGTCACGAAGTTAACTATTCAGGTTAACTGTTGGTTGATCCCAAGAAGTCTGCAATTGGGGAAAGAAATGAAGGGGATGGGACGGGAAGGAGTGTTAGGACAATCGGATTCAAGCTCACTATTACCAGGACCTTTTTATGATCACATAATCTCAGACAATAGGGGAAAGGATAGCAGGGTACCAGGAGTTCAGGATCTTCAACAACTGAAATACCAAAATGATGGTCATAGGATAATAAGTCATAGGACAATAGATCATAGGATAATAGATCATAGGATAATAAGTCATAGGATAATAGGTCATAGGATAATAGGTCATAGGATAATAGGTCATAGGATAATAGGTCATAGGACAATACGGTAATGGAAAGTCAAGTCTAGAATCCTAGGATCTTCAGTCTTTTCGGTAGTTCCAGTCATCCCCGTTTTCTAGTACTTTCGGTATTTCCATTGTGCCAAGGATCTTCATGATCTTCACTCTGCACAGGCTCACTGGAAGGTATTGACTGGGCCTAGACTGGACCTTCACCAAATGAAACTTAGAAGGCTCTTTGGATTTTAACTGGCAATTTTTTTTTTTGAAAAAAGTAGAACTATCCTTACCAATAAAATTGGAAGTCTATAGCCCCACACTTAACTTCTGTCTCTGAAAATTGCTCCAATTGCTCCACTTGCTCTTCTAGTAAGATATGCACGGACTGCATACACCATCCTTAATTTAACTCCAACCTTTATCTTCTCCATCCCATTCTTAAGTTTCACAAACTTAGCCAACGTATTCTTTAGATGATGAAGTGTCTATAATATCATCATGATTGACCAATTCCAACTTTGTAGCCACAGTTCTGTTCATCTTGGTTCAGATTATCACAATTTATCCAGTCACGTGTCTGCAAAAGCCATCCAAAAGCCAAAAGCCAAAAGCCAAAAGCCAATATTAAGCAATAAATCATCAGACAAAAGCTAATAGTTGGCATAGCTTTATATTGGCATAAGCTTCTTGAACATTCACTTAAACAGGTCCCTCATTATTTCCAATTTTTGAGGTTCTCAAAATTCGGAACTCCAAATTTCCAGCTTATCACCTGGTTTTTCAATGATTCAATCACTTGAAACATTCAGGATTGAAGAAACATTTGGGTTCTTGGAGGGTTTGACATTTGATGATGATGATGATGTGAGGGAGTGGTCGTGCATTGCACAAAAATTGACTAGTGCAAAAAAAAACCCCATCTCCCGCACCCCCCGGCATAACATTTCGCGGCGCGTTTCGCGTTGTTTGTTTAGACTCAATCAAAGCCGCGTCTCTAGCGTGTCTGGTGCTGCTGCTGCATGAAATCTGCTCCACAGAATATTCTCTTCCACTTCCTCTTGATACTTCAGCAACTCGTTTCTAAGAGTCTTTAAAACAAAGAACCTTCATAAAGAAACTTCCGAAAAGAAACTTCCGAAAAGAAGCCCAGATGTCTGAGTCCCAGTTTCCGCCTTCGTCGCCGCTCCTTGCTGCGCCAGAGCATAATGACCCGTTTGCATCTCCTCTCCGCAACAAAAACCACACTTCCCAGAAATCCTTCGTTCTCAATGATTCTAGAGGTAGGGACAATTATCCCACTCCAAACCCTTCGTCGACTCTAGGTCGTTCTTCTTCTCCCCAGAGACACGAAGATGATTTGGAATCAAATGAAGCACAAGTCTCAATCCAGACCTCAAACCAGCTCTCACTCCAAACCCCAAAGAGCTCCCATGATAAAAAAGCCGATGGAGTTTCCATTAATAAAGACTTTAATATCGTCAACCCACATTCGCTGGTGTTGCGTGTACCTTTGGTCAAATCCCCTTTGACTATTGGTCGCAGCTCTCGGTCCTGTGATATTCACCTTAACAGAAAGGGAAAAGTGGACAAGAGTATTTCCAGAATCCACCTCAAAATCACCCACACTCCAGATTCTATGGCCTTGTCGTGTATCGGCTATAATGGGTTTGGAATCATTGTTCCTCGGGTGTGTCACGTGAACAAGGATCCTGAAAGTTCCGATTCTAGTCCCGTTTACCTGCTTCGGGAAACAGGAAAGCCTCTTGTGGCCAAAAATGTATCCAAAACCATCCACTTGGACTACCAGCACACAGAATTCTATGTTTCACGGGGAGAAACTGTGAAAATGCCAAGGTTCCCTAACGTCTTGGTGCAGATCGGCTCCTCAGTCTTATTGGTCAATCCAGATGATTGCGATGAGGAATTGACCGATGATGAAAACCCTAAGGACAAGACGATTGGAGTTGAAACCATAGAAAAGGAAAGTGAAGTCGAGACTAGACAAGCTGAAGTCGAGACTAGACAAGCTGAAGTCGAGAAACAAAAAACTGAAATCGAGACTCCCTTGGCCATGACCTCTTCAACGCCAAAAACTCCTCTGAAGTTCCGCCAATCCATGGAAACACCCTCTATTTTTGAAAGCACTCCATCAAAAGGTTCCAGAAAGCCTTTGGGCGAGAAGTCATTGAACTTGCCCGAAAAGCAAGGAAAAAGAAAGATCCAGAAAGTGCGTATGGAGAAAGAAGGTTCAATGGAGGTACAATCTGCTCCTCCTGTTACCGTGGAAAGAAGAGCCCGCAGCGAAGAACCACCACTCAAAAAAGTCAAAAAAGAAAAGGCCATTCATGATGCCAATGGTAAATTGATCATCGATAACGAGAGCATCAAAGGACTCCAGAATAGGCTCGAAATCGAGAATATTCTTATCAACCACCTTGCCTTTTCCCGTCTTTCGTCCACCCCTGCTTCGGTCTTGAACACCATTCTGGTGGCCGTCACGGAAATCTCGCTTCCACAACTCAGAGCCATTCTCCACAACGTCCCATGCATTGGCGTCATCTATAGACTGGGCAAAGACGCAGCAGGGAAACCCTTGGAGGAAGAGTACTACTACATGCCAGAAAACGACCAGGACCCGGAGAGAAACCAGCTTGTATCGCTGATAAAGGGCCATGGCGGATTGCGGGCATGCAGGAGAACCCACAAGCAGTACTATTGGAAAAAGCCTGCTCCCATCAAGAAGTGATTCTTGAACCTTTGCATTATTCAGATCACTGTATCAACTAGACCAATAAATTGTATTGTATTTCCGTTCATCCTGCTCATTTTTTTTTCCAACCTTTCAACTTTAGGCCTTAGCTTTCCTCTTCTTTTGAGTTTTAGAGTCGGGCTCTAATTTCACAACAGTGGTTTCAAGCAGTCTCTTGGTCACCTTAATGACCCCATCAGAAGAGGTCTCCTGTACATCATGCTCATGCTTCACCACTACTCCATCCACCTGATTCACTCCATTATCGAGATCAGAGAGATCCGCCGCAAACATAACCAGCTGGGCCCATCCTGCATACGGACCAAACAAGTCTTGGAGATGTTTTCTAACCTGGTGGTATGCCTTCGGCGTCTTGGGGCCTTTGAACTTATAGTCACGTGTGGCAATCTGCATCACATGAGTATCCACAGGCACCACATCATGCTTATCCAAAGCCATAAGACATATACAGTCCGCCACCTTGGGCCCAACTCCTTTAAGCTGAAGGAGATATTCGTGGGCTTCTTCGTAGCTCATTGCGCGGAGCTTGTGCAACGATTCAAGCGTGATTTCTGGCACTTCCTCGTCCACGAACATCGCTGCGGTTTGCTGGATGTATTTGGCCCTGTATCCAAAGCCAAGGTCCCGAAGTTTCGCCTCGACTTCAGAGGCAGCGAGTTTTTGGGGTTGTGGGAATGAAAAGTGCTTGGTTCCCTCGAATTCCCCAATGTAGTCACCGAATTCGGTACACAAGGCATCGCACATCTTGGAGATGCGCTTCACATTATTATTGGAAGAGCAAATGAACAGCACCACCGTTTCCCATGGATCCTGGCGCAACATTCTAATGCCAGGGAAAAGGATGAAGGACGTGACTTTTCCACTGGGGCTGTGTTTCTTCTCAATACTGGTCCAAAACTCGTATAACGACTCCACATCCACAGCAAGATTGAAGTAGTCCGTAATAAACTCGAGGGGATCCGGATTGGTGCCGACAGCTGGAATATTTGCATAGTGGAGCTTCTCCTGGTCCTGTTTGAGAAGAATAATTTGGTCTGGAGCAGAGAAACTCCACACATTATTGATATTCTTCCATCGGAACGTCTGACCACACCTGAGCACTCTAGCGAGGGAAAGCTGGCGGGAGGTGAGGGGAATCAGTTTCCATACAAAATCCACTGTCATGATAATCAAGCTTTGGTCTTTATATTCCGAAGTTCTTTGCTGTTCCAAGGTGTTCGCTGGATGCAATTTAAAGATGGAGATAGACGTGCAGGCCAGTCAAGACGCGCGATGGGTTTCCAAATGCGGTTAATGATCTGCATCAATCAGTCTTATCGTTGATCAGCCATAAAAAAACACCAAAGCAATAACGAAAAAAAAAAGACTTGGAATTTTGAGTCCATAACATAATCCAGTCGGCACAGAATATAGGGGCTGGAAATTCCAGAGAAAAAAAATTTGCGTGATTCTGTGATATGGTCACGTGAATCAATGATTGACAGTTCAAACAGACTCGGGGATCGTATGCTGTAGTCGCGTCAGAATTGGCTCGAAAGTATTGTTCACACTAGCAAGCAGTGCTGATAGTCTGACTTTATCACCACCTTCTCGGCTAATACAAGTACCTTAAATTCTGGATGTTTTTTTCTTTTCTTTTTTTGTTCTTCCAACATTCCATTCCCTTTTCAATATGTAGTCAGCTTCAAATTCAACTCTTGGAGTTTTATAGCTTGACCCACCCATTTCTTGTTCCATTTTTAATTAAGACTAGCCTCATGGTTACGTCTTTTTGGTTGTAAGTCACACATCCAAATGTTCTAATTCATCTTTTCAAGCCATGAAAACCGTTTAGCTTTGCCCTGTGTTTCCTTGAATAAAAAAAAAAAGAACAAAACAAATTTTATTAGAAAACAAGTTAGAAAACAAACCAAAGTATGCTCGAACTTATGTAATAGATGATGAAGTCAGGGAATACTTATCATGGAAACAAGTTAGGGGAGCCCTGAATAGAAATAAATGAAGAGTCAATTCGAGAAAACATCCATACCCCACAAAAACCAAATAGGTTCATTCCCAAAAAAAAACATTAGTAGATTATTTACCACTCTTTGATGTTTGGTATTGTCATTTGGTGTAACGGGGAAAAAGTGGTTGCAAATCGCACAGGGGAAAAGGGGGAGGCTTTATAGTTTTCAGGAGCGGGGGAAAAGTGCCACAAAACCAAAACCACAAAAATATAAAAGGACCCGCATTCCACAAAAAGCATCTTCTTTTTGTACACCTTCTTTTCCCTCCCTTTTTTTTTTGTCTAAAACCTGCAATGCATACTCACAATCCGCTGCGAACTACGAAACGTCGCTGAAGCCCTCTCACGCGTCGTGCTACATGCACTACCGTTGAATGAATCACACTATTGAAGTGTTAGACCGGCACGTGAACATAGACCTTAAGATCAAAGACCAAAATCAAAGACCAAGAACCATATTATTATAAAATCCTCATACTTTAAAGTATAAAGATATTTAATACCGGATAATTTGATTCGATACATCGCTACACTATGGAACAGTGTCCGGTCTGCTCCAAAAGCTTCCCCCTCCAATTCATAGAACGCCATGTCAACGCGTGTCTAGATAACCACGAAACACTGCCGGAACCGAAAACGGAGGATGGTGATGTGGTAACGGAGATTGAAGAGCTACCGAATGCCACATCCACGCAAAATGCAGTTCCCAATACCCAATTGAGTCCGAATACCGAAGGAAGGCAAAGTGATGCCCCAAGAGAACCGGGAAACGTGTTTGCAGCACTAGGGCTTAAAAGTAGCCAGAAATCTCAGGATAAGACGAAAAAGGCTAGTGCCACGTTAACAAGTATCTTGATAGCTGAAAAGAGACTTAAACGGAAGCAAGAGGAGCTTGAAAATCGCATCAAGCGGCGCTCTTTGGGCGTGCCAGCTACCCAAACTACTGAGGAACTCCAGAAGCCTGATCAAAATGACATAGCCGATCCAAAAATTGATCCCAATGGCGTTGAAACTAATGGAGTCGGCCCCAATGAAACTGACGTGAACGGGAAGAATGATCCCAATGGACAAAGAGAACAGCCTAGCCTTGTATCTGCTCTGAGAAATGCAGGAAGCGAAGCAGCTCAATATTTACAATTAAAAAGAGAATCGGAACTTCCTCTTGCTCAAAGACTTCGACCTCAGTCTTTAGCAGACTACTTTGGCCAAGAAAAACTTATGGGCCCAAACGGGGTGTTGAGGAACTTGATCCAGTCACCTAATATCCCCTCATTCATTCTTTGGGGTGTTCCAGGGGTCGGTAAAACGTCCTTGGCCCGGATAGTGGCTAAAACCTCCGACCACAAGTTCCTTGAACTTTCAGGTGCAGATAGTAACGCCAAGAAACTCAAGGAAGCATTTGCACAGGCCCAAAATGAAAAGTCCTTAACTGGACGCAGAACTATTTTGTTTCTTGACGAAATCCACCGCTTCAACAAATCTACCCAGGACTTGCTCCTCCCCGTGATAGAAAAAGGTACCGTGGTGGTGATTGGAGCCACCACAGAAAACCCCTCCTTCACCCTCAACAACGCCCTTCTTTCACGGATGCACACGTTTGTCATGGATCCGTTATCGGAAGAGGCACTAGTGAAAATCCTCAACAGGGGCCTTCTCTTGCTTAACAAAACAAGGAAGTTTGTTCACCATTTGCATCTTATAGCATTGGACAGAAGTGCCATTGATCACATTGCCAAGCTCAGTTCGGGAGATTCTCGTGTTGCTCTCAACATTCTCGAGTCCATAAATGCTTATCTATCAGGACTTCAGGTCAAGCAATTTGAGGTGACCGAAAAAGATAAGGAACGTATCTCCATACCTCAAGGTAAGGTTGGCGTTATTCGGGTCTCCCAAGAGGATCTACAACCGCTACTCAGTTCTCGAAACTACCACCAGAAATATGATAGGCAAGGCGAAAACCACTATGACACTATAAGTGCGTTCCACAAAGCCGTGAGGGGCTCTAATGTCGATGCAGCCATTTTCTACTTGGTGCGTATGCTTAAAGGAGGAGAAGACCCTCTATTCATAGTACGGAGAATGATAATTATCGCCAGTGAGGATATTGGTCTCAGAGACTCGTCATGTTTACCGTTTGCAACAGCGGCCATGGAAGCCATCCAGTTTGTGGGGATGCCTGAAGGGGAAATTGTGCTTGCACACTGTGCAGCCAAATTGGCCCGTGCTCCGAAATCGACCAAGTCTTATAGGGCCCTCCGAAAAGCACAGAGTCTCATTTCGGAAAACCCCGAGGCCATGGCTGCTCCAATTCCTCTCCACTTGAGAAATGCCCCCACAGCATTGATGAAGGACCTTGGGTATGGACACTCTTACAAATACAACCCTAATTATAAGCATGGAATAGTGAAACAGCAGTTCATGCCTGCAGGACTCGAGGATGTGGCGTTGGTGGAAGATACTCATTTGGGAACGCAGATAGACTCTGATGTTGATTCAAAGATATATGATCAGGCAGATAAGGACGAGCAGAGGTACAATGAATACAAACGGTGGAAGAAGACCGAAAGGGCTGATGCAGTTGCAAATCCCGAACCCTACAAGAAAGCGTCTGGCATGCCGAATTTAACCTCTGATGGAGAGCGAGCAATGAGCTACGATGAGAACTTGAGCAGAGACGATCAACCGGAGTTTTTTGATGGCACAGAAACCGATATTCATGTGGTGTCCGACTACGAAATATAAATGATGAAATATTGGATTTTTTTTCTTCTTTTTGGAACGAACGTCTATAGTTTCTCTCCTAAGTCATTGAATGGGTATTGATACTGCTTTTGAACATCCGGGGCCATTCGTGAAGGCCAGCTAATGGCCGGTCGTCTTTCTCTCCAGAAAACAACAGCTAGGGCTGCACAGAGGTACAAGAGCCACACACCAAAGAAAGCGGCAGAGATATAACACTCCACCAAGATCGACTTCTTGGAGGCCAGAAGAAGCTTTTGAAACACTTCTACCGTCTCATTGATGGTGTTTACTTCAGAAGGCGAATAGGAAAGCAAATTTATAAGTCTGTCTTTTTCATAGATTTGCGGGGCATCTATACGAGTATTGTTCTGGATCCAAACAATACCTTTCTTGATTGAATCGATCTTCCTGCCCACTGTGCAGTACACGATTGTTTCAAAAGGTTCGGCAAGGAAGGAGGTACCAAAAACAGAGAAGATGGTATCATTAAGCGTGGTTTGAAATGTACTTATAGCATTGACTATTTCTTCCGAATGAGAGTGCACTCCTCCTAAGAGTTTAGTGTTGATGACCAGAGTCAGGTTATTGACTGCGTCCTGTACCGAGTTGAGAAAATGCAGGTTTGCAGTGGAGTCGGTGGAGTTAGAGCTGGAATTCGTGGAGCTGGTGGCAGTTGAATTGACATAAGTTGAATTGACATAAGTTGAATTGACATAAGTGGAATTGGTGAAGTTAGTGGGATTGAAATAGATGGAATTGATAACATAAGTGGAATTGGCGATATTCGAATTGGAATAAGTGGAATTCAAATAGGTGGTGGGATTGGGACTTGTGGAGTTGGTGGAACTGGAATTCGAATTTGCTAAGTTCCTGGAAATGGTGGAAAGTTGGGACTGCATGCCACAGATAAGACAATATTGTACAAGTGCAGTGATGGCTCCAATCAAAGCCACGCCAAAAACACTCATGAGATTGGAAGTGGTCATGAAAGAAATCAACCAGAGGGTACGTGGTTTGAAGTTCCGTACCAAGTACCGCATGATACCATAGTCATGAGTCTGGAGCGCATTTCCTATATCCACCGGGGACTCTCTGAAACTGAGCTCGTTCAATAAGTTGCCCCAGCTTTTGTTTTTGAAAAAAGAAAGTACACAGGAAACAAGAATCACCAAGACCGTCAATGTGCATAAGCCAATGGTGGCATAAGTGATTGACTTTTGGAAGTCATTAAGTACTCGAGCAAGAAGAGTATCGAGATGTGAACATGGCGAATATGATGGTTTCTTCGTGGCCAATTCTGGAAATGTGAAGTTGGACGGCATAGAGAAGCTTTGTTCCAATTGGTTGGAGAATTTCGTCAACGGCAAGGTCAAAATATCTGTGACATTGGATAAGATCACGGAGAAATTGGGGATCTCATCGGCCAATGCTTCGATTTTCGTCGTATATTTGGTCAGAATGTGGATATCGTTGAGGTCTGAAATGGTGAGGTTAAGTTTGTTAACTGCACTTGAAATGTGGCTGTTATCGGAGGAAAAAAGACTTTTGATGGCATCTACACCTGCAATGATGGTGTTGATGACGGAAGATACCGAGGAAAGAGCTTCCTGGAATTTATCAATAAAACCATTGACCACAGTCTCAACGGCCTGGGTGATCTCCCTTAAGATATCAGCGATCAAGTCCAAGATTCCCCGGATTGTTGCAGTCAACAAGCATGTGAGAGTGCCGAGGTAGATATCGATGAAAAAGGCAATTAGGCCTTTGATGATGACCACCATGGCTAAAAGCAGAAGCCGGGCTGCTTTCCATATCTGGTCACAGAATCCTTGTACCAAAAGAGCAACCACCTGGGCCGTCTTTTCAGGTACTTGGTCCGCCATAGCTCGGGCCTTCTGCACCTCTTGACATAAGACCATGGCTGAAGCTCGATGGGTTCCCAAGGTTGTGGCTAGCGACTGCATGGAGAGATATAGCCGGATGGTACCAAGCATTAAGAAAAGAACATACTGGTTGATGATGCTCTGCGAGAAGATCTCCCATTTGCTAAGGTACTGTCTCATGGAAGAAGTAAATGAGTTAGAGAGACAATCAGAAGAGTGAGAGACAATCAGAAGAGTGAGAGACAATCAGAAGAGGGAGGCAATCAGAACAGGAGGAGAGTGTCGGAAGAGGAAAAGAGTGTCAGATGAAAGTGTCTACAAAGATGTAACTTCTCTGGAGGAAGTTGAATTGTTTCAGAATAGTTACAAGCACATTTGTTTCAGAAACACAAGTGTTTGTTTCAGATACACAAGTGTTTGTTTCAGATACACAAGTGTTTGTTTCAGATACACAAGTGTTTGTTTCAGAAACGTCCAGGGGATTAATATGTGGTACCTTATAACTGTGCAGTACACATGAGGAACGGTTTCAAGATTTGAGAGTTGAGATGCGTGCGATCGACTTCATGTGTCATAAGCAATGTTTCAGAGTTCAGCCGCACTGTTCCACATGGCAAAAAAACATGAAACATGATAAAAATAGACCGGCACCAAAAACAAAAGATTAAAACAAAGTTGGATGGGCGCGAAATCAACAGTCACAACAAAAACAAGCCCATGATGAAATTAACAATGGGTGGAAATTTGGGATCAGTGTTTTTCGACGCGACCATGTGATCTATTCATGAGTCGAGGCAAAGACTAAACTTTAAACATGTTGATTTTTTTTGTTGTCTTTTTTTTTTTTTGTTTTTCTTTTTTTAATAAGTACAAATGACTTACAATTGTACAAGAAAACAAATTGATTTCATTGATTAAAGATTATTAAAAAGATTGGATCGGAAGATTTAGAATGGGTAGGGGAGAGAAAAGATATTCAAAAGTTATAAATGTGGCACCTGCATATAGGCGCGCGAATGGCAAACATCAACGATAAACGGAAACAAACTTTTATTAACTACAACATCTCCACAATGTCTGAACAACCCAAGGAAGAAAAGTCTGACACCCACATAAACCTCAAGGTTAGCGACGGTACCGCAGAGATCTTTTTCAAAATCAAAAAAACCACACCCATGAAGCGTTTGATGGAAGCCTTTTGTAAGAGACAAGGTAAGTCCATGGAATCGTTGAGATTCTTAATTGATGGTGCACGTGTTTCGCCTGATAATACGCCCGAGGATTTGGACTTGGAGGATGGAGATGTCATTGAAGCCCATAGAGAACAAGTCGGAGGATGTTGAGAGGCTCACATATCTGTGTTGGAGTTCAAACAACAAGTACAAGTGCTCCTTGTGTGTGTGTGTGTGTCTTCTTTTTGGGCCCGACACTCGTCTATATATAAGCAATAAAAGTCCACCAATAGATGAGTAAGTGTATTTAAGAATTGAGGCTATTGACCATTGATTTAGTCAACGTTTAGAGTTGCCTGCCCAAAAAATTAGTTCTAGTGTTGATAGTTTGAGTGCTGGGCGGCACATGCAGGAAAACACATCGACCCTGATCTCACCACCCTTAAGCACCACCCTTAAGCACTAAGCACCAAGTACTGATCACTAATCACCAAGAACCAAGCACTAAGCACTAAGCACTAAGCACTAAGCACTAAGCACTAAGCTCTCATACACAATACACAATACAAACCAATATATTTAGCACTCACAGTGCAAATTTATATGTAGGTTGCATAAATTTCTACAGTAATATTTTGTATTGATGATTTGGTGAACAGTTTCAAGTGTATTAGAGTCTTTTTTTGTATCTTTTTTGTATCTTTTTTGTATCTTTTTGGTGTGTTTTTTGGTGTGTTTTTTGGTGTGTTTTTTGGTGTGTTTTTTGGTGTGTTTTTTGGTGTGTTTTGTTGTATGTATTTTGTTGAAAGTATTTTGGTGTGTATTTTGGTTTGGATTAGTGAGTATTTTGTTGCATGGATTAGTGAGTATTTTGTTGTATGAATTAGTGAGTATTTTGTTGTATGGATTAGTGAGTATTTTGTGGTGTGGTGAGAATGCGGATACACAATTAAATGATGATGTGAAGAAGTCTCAAAATGAAAGAATGGGTTACTACGATTAATTTGTGTGCGCGGCGGATCTGGAATTCTCAATGTACCTGACTCGCTCAAAAATTACCATTGAACGGATATTGACGCACTGAACATACGTTAAACAGACATTAACTCATAACAGACACTGAGCAAGTGAACAGATAACAGACATTAAGCAAGTGAACAGATAACAGATATTAAGCAAGTGAACTATACCAACTGGGGAATCAACAACAACTAATCCTTCTCCAACATCACCCACCGACTCTTCCCACCGACTCTTCCCACCTACTCTTCCCACCTACTTCTTGTTCCCACTATTATAGTCTTGTTCCCACTATTATAGTCTTGTTACTTCAATTACAACTACAACTACAACTTGTTATTTGTCGCTTCAACTTTAATTGTTGGTTATTAGTTATCAGTTCCACTTTACTTGTTACTTGTTACTTCAATAAGGTTTAGGAGGGTAAATGATGTCTCGTGGTGTAAAGTATATGGTCAAGGATCTCATGAAATGAATTAATAGCTATCGATCACTTTCAATTTCTCTCTTCATTATAGTCTACATTATAGTCTCCATTATAGTCTACCTTATAGTCTACCTTATAGTCTACATTATAGTCTACTGATCTACCAGTCTACTAGAACCTGACCTAGAGGTAATCTCTATAATAAAACAACAGTAGTAAGACTTGTTACTTCTACATCTACATCTAAATGTTCTTCTGACCTACATTCTGACCTACATTCTGACCTATATTCTGATCTACATTCCGACTTCCTTTCTGACTTCTTGGTATATACCGATCTTTTAGATTCTCATGCTACTTCCTACTTCTTCAATCACTCATATTTTATACTTGGTATTTACTTTTCTTGGTACTTACTTTTCTTGGTACTTACTCTACTTGGTGCCTGTTACTTGTGCTCTCCGACCTCCGAACTCCGACCTCAGGTTCTTAGTGCCACTGACAACTGAGGTACTCTTCTCTTATTATTAAACATATCACTTCTTATAGTTCTTATAGTTATAGTTCTTACTTTTTATACTACTTATTGAACTCACTGAGTGAACTACTTAGTATACATTGTATACTCTTACTTAATTCTTTGGACCTCAGTAAAGTTGTAGCAGCTTTATCTGAAAAAGTTGTAGCAGTTAATCCTACTTAGACTGATGCTAATATCAGGACCAGTATTATGGCTAAAACCAAAATCAAGTATGACGGCGATATTTCGGTATTTCTGTTTTGAATGATACCTCTTTCAATGCTTGTATTAGCTTTAGTTTCCCCACTATCAGTTTACCATATCTACTGTAACCTATACTATCTAAAACCTGATACAAGAAGTCGACGCCTCGTTTTACGTATTTAGTAGTGCATACTCAGTTACTTTAGGTCCTAAAGGTACTAATGTTGTATCTAGAGGTAGGGAAGGTGTACTGAGTAGTACTGAGTGGTACTTAGTGGTACTTAGTGGTATTACTTTAACTAGTGTGTATAAATTAGCATTAATTACCACTATGGTATAGTAGTATTTATGGCTTTATGGTGTAGTAATATGGAAGAGTAGTGTATAGTATATTAGAGTAGTACAGAAATTCCATAGGAGTACTAGAATGGTATTCATTATGTAGTCATAATAAGAAAAAGGTTGATTCACTGCCTATATTGATACCAAACAATGTATATACAGTACCATTGAAAAGTACTCTAAGTATAGCTGGGTGTAGTTTGTAGCAGTAATAACAATCAATAGTAGTGAGTATCAATATAGGTACAGACAAGGAGAGAAAGGAGGTATGGAGATATGGATGGATAGTGCTTTGTAGTGAGTATTCAAAATTTACAATGGTAACAATAACTAGAGGTAATGGTTAGTGGTTAGTGGCCTGTACTGAGTATTGATTAATTATGGTGGTATGTGGTGCCGAGTAAAAAGAATTGGGACGATGTCAATAGTAAAAATGCCCTGGATATAAAACCCATACATACCAGTCGTCTATGCCGAGCCAGAACCACTACCCAACATTATCATTACCCAACATTATCATTACCCAACATTATCATTACCCAACATTATCATTACTCAATTATCATTATCCAATTATTCAATTATGCATTAGTTTGGGAATGTTTTATGGCTGTACTGTATATAACCAAGAATCGGACCTTTTGGATTTCTAGAGATCCAGAATATCTCCAAGTAATATACTTTTCGGCTTCAAATAGTACTGTGGTATTACTGGCTGGCTAAAGTGACGTATGACAGGTTGGGGAGAACGAATTAGTCAACCTACTTAACCACCTATCCTGTACATTATCATGCAGGTAATTTAGATATGACATTATCTTTCGAACTAAGAATTTGACCGGTGCACCGTTATCAAAATGCCTTTTATACAGATATTCCTGTATGAAGTGTATACAGTGTTTTTTATAATCATTCAAACTAGTCTCTAGGTTTAAGAGCTCAGAATATTGAATTCTGACTTAGTTGGTGCTTGAAACGATATGTCATTTGGTTTGGAAGATTCCGTGAAGGAGTACTACCCTTTTTGAATTACTGGGTTGTCTATTTTGGCTAATTCTTGGCCAAACTTGTTGGCCCCCTAGTTTGAATAGTTTTGAAAAACACTGAATATAATATAATGTCCTGCATATAGTGCCATTCCAATTCCTCTTGTTTAGTTCTATTCCTTTTTTTTTTTTTTTTTTGGTTGAAAATAACAAGAACAACCATTCAACATTCAATAAATGTTTCTGCATACATCCTTCAATTGTATAGATTCCGAATTGGGAACATCTAGTGGGGATGCAGGATTAGACCATTTGTAGTAAGGCAGATTTATCATGTTCATTCCTGCATACACTGCGTTTCGGCAGCTTTAGGCTTAAAGTATATGAATATCGTGACCGTGACCTTACAAGGCAATTGTTGGGGACCAAAGAAACATTGGAAACAGGCCACTTTGTGGTATATGCAGGATTCGCCAATAAATTAATTCATCCGTTCGTCCGAAGGCCAAGCAAAGCAAAAGCAAAAGGAAAAGCAGGCCAAGTAAAAAATTAAAAAAAAAAATGTATAATTGTAGGTCACGAAGGTGATCACGTGATACGGTCGATCTCCGTGTGGGTCGTGTTGGAACCTAAAACAGTGCGCCTGAGTTTCGGGAATCAGGAGGAAAATCACATTCCGTCGGTACATGCAGGCCGCGCTGATAAGCCGGGTATAAAGAGCAGCCTCCACCCCACAAATGTTTCCCTCCTCTCCAATACTACTTAATTGAAAACTCATTCTCTGACATCAATTAACAACAACAACAACCAATTACTACAACCAATTACTACAATCAATTACTACAATCAATTACTACAACCGTCAACTATTAGTAATCAATTACCGCTATTGATTACCATTACTGATTTCTATTTGATCACTAACCTTCGTTGACAGTTTAAAATGTGCAAGACAGCTATTTGCGGGATTTGCCACCATAAATCATGGACCGGATGTGGCAGCCATATTGGCAGCGTGATGGATTCTACCGCCAAGTCCGAGTGGTGCAACTGTGAGCCTGTGGACAATGACACAGACCCCAACTATCCTCCTAAAGCAGGTACTGGCTTTGCCAAATCAAAGTAGAATGCCCCTCAATTTGGAAGAACGTGCTGGAATAGTGGAGAAAGTGCTATAATTGTGGATACTCAGGAAAGGAGATTTTATGAGGGACTAAGAGATCCAGGAGAGATTAAGGGATCGGATATGGAGATGGGATGAATGATTATGTATTATGAATTATGTAATAGGGATTATCGATATGGGATGGATTAAGATATGGATTTGGATTTGGATTTGGATTTGGATTTTGGTAGCAAGTATGATTTAATTGAAGTATGAAATTCTGGTGTGTAATAATGGACTATGGATTAATAACAAGGTGTGTGTGGAATAATAGGATTATGGTGACTATACTACTATACTAGCTACCTTAACAACACTGTCTACACTGACTACACTGACTACACTGACTACACTGTCTACACTGACTACACTGTCTACACTGACTATACCAATATACTGACTATACTAACAACATTGGGTACAATAACTACGATAACTCTACTGGACCATCTTCATATTGAGGTATGGTAAATTTGAGATGGATAGCAGCCATGTCTGATGGAAAGTGGAGGTGTAATTCACTTAGTTCACTTAATTCACTTAGTTCACTTAATTCACTTAATTCACTTAGTTCACTTAATTCACTTAATTTACCCTTCTGTTAGACTCCGGTTACGTCAGGTACTCTAGTTACTATGTTCATTCGCCGATGATATCAATGGCCATTGTATCAGGCATAGAGGTTTCATAATATCTTAATAGATAAGGTACTATTTATGGTGGATCTAACACCTTCAACTTGACTACTTCTTTCAAAGGTCAAATGTCACTCTTTTGGTTTACTAAAAATTATTTGACTTCCGATATTTTCCTGTAGATTCATCAGTACTTAAAATATAGACGTAATTTCAAAGACTCATTAAATCAGTACCTATGGATCAATTAGTACTTCAACAAATAGGTATTAAAAAAGAGGCAGTATGTATAATTCTGTTGTAGGTTTCAGTTCTCATATAAACCATACTTTTATTGATCAGTTCTCATTACACTGTAATTATACCAAATTGTACTTAATCAACTTCCTTAGTAAAAAATAATTATATTAATTTAATGACTGGGTTTTAGTACCATATTCAATTTTAGTATACTGAAGAATTTTAGAAGAATGAACTACTGTGATGGTCAAGTTCTGGCTAGCAGAACCATTTTTTTAAATGAAGGTTCACTTTCGTTGAAGTTAACACATTACTACTAAAGCAAGGGATAGTTTACTAAAACCTATTCCCAATATTCAGATTATTCTATATTCGCCATTTCACACAAGCTTCATTTTCAAAACCACACAATGAGTATATTTCAATTAATCCACAGTCAATTATGGCTAAACATGGAATTATCTGTTTTGTAGATATTTCGTTTAAAATATAAAAAACTCTACTACTACTTCATAAAAATGAATACTGGCATAACAAATAAAAAATAAAGTAGGTGAAGTCTAGATAAAGTTACCCTTATAAATACAGTGATTTTCAAAACTATACAAACCAGGTGGGTCAAAATGTTTGTAACCAGAAGTAGTAAAAATAAACAAATAAATAATTTTAAAAGTTTTATACGCCTTTCTTCTCATGGTGTCCCCTTCTTCTCATAGTGTCTTCTTCTTCGCGTAGTGTCTTCTTCTTCGTATAGTGTTTCAAACCAACATTCATTAATTTTCAATATTTTGAAAAACTCTCTACTAGAATCCTACATATAGAATCTACAATTTGATATTCCTATTTTTTTTTGTGTTTCTAGAATTTTGGTAATGAGTGAATGGTTGGTGGAAGATGGAAGGTGATGTGGAGAGTGTGTGTGTGTGTGTGTATGTGGAGGAATGAGTTGCACCCACGGTGCTTATCTGCAGTACGACGTCAAAGACCCATCAAAATCTCTCTTTAATAAAAAATCAAGCCAATTAAAAGTACTTCCAATATATATTTACCTCAAAAAAATGGGTGGTGGATTTTATAGTACCATGCAAAGTAACCAAATTATTGTCTGCGAGCGCCATTTCACTACAATATCAGAAACAAACCTTCACATCCACACTATAAACACCCCATACACCATACAACAATAAACACAGAATTCAATGCAGAAACAAAACCAAAAACAATCAACATAAATTCAAACATACCGTGTACCTCTCTCCAGAAAAAAAAAAAGAAAATAAAAAAATACACACGATAAAGAAATTCCCAAGTCAAACAACTAACAATGAAATGAAAAAGGGCGGTCACGTGCACCATATTTAAAGACCGTGTTTAAAACCGTGTTTAAGGCGCTAGGAGCGTCGAGTGAGCGTCGAGTGAGCGTCGAGCGTCACAGGCGAGCGTCACAGGCGAGCGTCGAGCATGTCAGGCGTCGAGCGTGTCAGGTGAGCGTCAAAGTCCTCACTCGTTCTTCTCCTCGCTCACGTTTAACGTCGCAGCGTCGCAGCGTCGTAGTCTCGTAGTCTCGCACTCTCGCAGTCTTGCACTCTCCCGTCTCCCCGTCTCACCGTTTCACCGTTTCACGGTCTCCTGTCTCCTGTCTCCTGTCTCCTGTCTGCTCGGGTCGTTTTAAAGCCGACGTAAGATACGCATTATTATTAAAAAAAGAAGCTGAAGAATATTTAGTTTCTGATAACGGAAAATAAAATAAAAAAAAAACAAAATGGTGGTAGTAGTAATGAGAGACTAAAAAAAGTATTGGGTAAAAGTTTTGTATTATGTAGAGTACAGTGCCTTATAAATATATGTTAAGTGAATGTGTTTTTTTTTTTTTTCGATTATGTTTGCTTAGTACGCACCACTTCGCACTCTTCCTCACTCTTGGTTGCTAACACATCAGCCGTGCCCACTATAATTCTTCACTCCTAAAATCCACCCATAATTTTATCTACTAATTTATTAGCTTTATTTCTGTTATCTCCACTTTTGTATCCTATTACGTTTGTCTTCTCTTTTGTCTTTGATTTGTCTTCTCTTTTGTCTTTTTTGTCTCTTTTGTCTCCTCTCTTTTGTCTCCTCTCTTGTCTTACCTTACCTCACTAATGACCATTGCTGACTTTACCACTCATAGTAACACACTACCACACTACACCACTTCACATCTTTGATCTCACCATTACTAAACACTACTAACCACTACTAACCACTAATTTCTACTTACTGAAAAAAAAAAAAAAAATAATATTGTTCCATACGTCATAATGCAGCATAAGATGTTCTCCTTTATCCACGCCCTTTCTTTTCCCTTATTTTTTTTTTTTTTGTTTACTTTTTAGGCTTAGTCTGCTTTGACTGACTCGGACTGGCCTGGGGCTGGCCGCGCCATGGAACCCGTCGCACTTTCACTCCTACACTCAGCTAAACATACACTTTCCCGCAGTCTTTTCTTCCACCTCTATACGATATAGTGTGACTTTTGCATTTCCCTAGAGGCAACATCACCCAATCCATCTCCTAATCTGCTTGTTGCAGCTTTCCCTCCCTTCACCTTCTTCCACTACGCTATACTCTTGACTCCTCCATTGCTCCATTGCTCCATTGCTTCCTTACTGTATAGACGCCCTTGACACGTCTCTGAACTAGACCCTACTACTCCCCATTACACACCTCCCCCACTCGCCCCACTTTCGCCATCCTCGGCTATTCACTCCATGAGTTTTAATTACCCCGATTTTCTTGGCGCTGGGCCCACCCGGACCCGCCAGAACTCCCTAGCGCCTAATCAAGGTCTAGGCTTGGATCCCAGAAGCACAATGTTTCTGCATACCCTACCCCCTAGTGACCCCCCTTCTAACAATCTGAATAACCCGAATAATATGAATCCAAATAATATGAATCCAAATAATATGAATAATGTGAATCCAAATAATATGTCAAATAATATGAACCCAAATAATGTCAATGTGCCCTTGAATGCTTTGAATGTGCCGCTGCTGACGTTACCGGTCCCACCTGATCCTAACCCACAGAACCTGCATGTGGGTGGCTATGGCCTTAACCACTTTTCCTTCAACAATTTGTTGCTGGATAATTTGCTCAAGTTGCAAAAACAAGACTCTTCGGGGCCTAGTCCCAAGGTCAACGCTTCTGCTTTTGACCCTTCCAATTATGACCCCGCTACTTATGACTCCGGTTACGATTCGGGCTCCTATGATCCCAGTTCCTTGGCTCCTTTCAATCCGAGCTTCCTGCTTGAATACGCCTATAACCCCTCCCAATCTCCTCATAACCTTCACACTCCCCTTTCCAGTTTGCACAATCCAAACCTCCACAAGAGTCCCTTTGGCCGTCTAGGTGCAGACTCCTTCCACTTGCCCCGCGAACTTCAGGGTGGAATCGGCAACATTTCATCCCGTCGGCCGTCCTATGCAGCTGAACTGTTTACCCGGAACTCCCCCGGAAGCCCTGGGCCCAAATACGGACCATCTGGCTCGCTGCAAAAACATTCGCTTGCTACGATTGCCGCTGCTAACAATTACGGACTAAAATCCAAGAAGGAGTTTGGGGGTCTTGGCCAGTTGGCCGATTCTTTGGATGGTCTTTCGCTTAATGCTAACTTCTCGGACTTCCAAGCCCGCCGTCCTTCCCAATTGGCAGAGTACCAGCCTCAATCAACCCATCTGCCTTCTCTGCAAGACTATGGGCCCTATACAATGGCCCCCGAGCCAGCCTCAACCCTCAAAAAACAACCTGCTCCCTTTGAGCAGTCGATGAAATTGGAAAACGGGCTTATCTTGAGAGACCAGTACATCCTTGCATCGGTCGAGCTCAAGAGCCTTTTTTTGCTGGCTTCAAGGTATTTCCAGGATGTGGAATTGAGCAAGACCATAGTAGGCAACTTGCATACACTCTTGGCCAGCCCGGTGGTGGGAAAACTCATCCATTTCATCAAGAACACAAACAACCTTACCTTCAACCATAAAATGCTCTGTCTTGTGATTAACAAAAATGGCAAGTTGGATCTCTTGTCGTACCCCAGCAATTCCAACATCTACCTCCAAAACGACGACTTGGTGATCGTGGACGGTGACCGAGGCAAGGACTTGGTGATGATCCTCGAGCCATTGGTGCAGTTGGATATGGCCATTCTCTTCAACTTCCTCAAAAAAATCGAGCATTTGAAGTCGTTGACCATCTTGGACCCCAACCTGGCATCTTCCTCGGTCAAAAACAACCATTTGGGCGGAATCCACTCCACCACTATGGATGCGGCTAAGATCTTGGCCAACCATCATTTATCCAATGAAGACAACGAGTTCATCATCAGTTTACCGACAAAGCAGGTCTTACGGTTTGCAACGCCCAAAGAGGTGCAAAGGTTGGGGGCCAAGTTCTTGGAGGAGAAAAAGGCTTTCCTTACGTGCCATAATAAGATCAAGGAGCTCAAGCTTGAGAACGACTTAAACTTGATCAATGTGGAGTACCAGTACGACTTTAAGAAGTTGATCTTCTACTACTTTGCAGGATTCAAGCGCATTGATTTCCGTGGTTTGATCAAGGAATTATTCAAGATCTACAAGACCCGGATCTGGCTTTGTGCAGTCTTGCCTTCAGATTCGCCCGAGCTCTACACTTGTTTGCCCAAAATAAGCAAGCCTAAGGCCTCCAAAAAAGCCACGGATGGCATACCCCCGGAGTACCAACTTGGAAATGAGCAGGTGGTCAAGTTCTCGCTCGAAAGCTTCGAGCGCATCCCGCAGCCAAACTACTTCCACCTGAAGAACATGGCCAATTTGGTCCAGAACTTGATGGCCGACGTCAAGGGCCATTTCTATGGATTTGGCATCAAAACCCCTCCGGGAGGCTCGGAGCCCGAGCGCCGCAACTCGCACTCCATTGTGCCCAGCTTCGATCCGTTCGGAGACGACCGAACGCTTGAATAAGTCGCTTGTCTCATGCTGATACAACTGACATTTATAGACTCCGCCTTATAGACTAGGATAAGATAATAGCACCAATAGATTCACCAATAATTGACTATTAGTAAATGGACTTCCAAAAGTTTCACGATTTACTGGTTAAAAGTAAAGTATTGGGGTATTTGGAAATTTATATGGTGTGGTGTACGGGTCTCGGCTACTACTTGTCGCTCTCCACTCCATACCCTCCACCGCATGCTTTCCAACTACCTCAAGCTGACCAAGTTTCGGCGCTATATGCCCGACTGGATCACTACTAGCATCATCCTCGTGTACTTCTTCCTCATAGCTGAATATGCCAAGCCTTTCGACCGCCAGTTCAAGCTCAATGACTCAACAATCCAACATCCTTTTGCTACGGTGGAACGGGTCACTGGACACGCGTGTTTACTCCTTGCATCGCTAGTTCCTACAGCCACCATGGTGATTTTGACTTTTATCAAACACAGGAACTCTAGGCCACAAGCTTGGCACCTTCTCCAGGTGTCTCTTTTGGGCTTGGCCCTTTCAGTGTCTATAGATGGGGTAGTTACGGACATTTTGAAGGCGTGGGTGGGTCGGCCACGTCCTGATTTCTTACAACGGTGTGGACCGGTGGAAGGAACTCCTAAGGATATCTTTGTGGATATTTCCGTATGTTCTGCTCCGTTGGGTGCATCTGTTCTTGCCGATGGTATGCGCTCCACCCCTTCGGGCCACCTGTCTATCTCATTCAGTGCATTTTTGTACTTGACCATGTGGATTTATGGTCAGTTCCAGCTTCTGAGCAAGTGCCTTCCTATTCATTTGTACTTATTTGCAGGACTGCCACTTTTGTTGGCTGCATACGTGGCCTTATCTCGTACCCAGGACTATAGACATCACTTCGTGGACATTTTTCTGGGTGGGGCTTTGGGCTGCACCATTGCTATTATTGTCTACCATAAGTACTTCCACCATGTGTTTTCGGAGAAGTCAAATGAGATCTTGGAGGACGATGATGAGGGTCTTCCCTTATAGACCAAATATGAAATGAAACCAGGTCATAAAATGAAACTAGGTCATAAAATGATTCACCAGAGGCTTTGTTATGGGGCTAAAGATTAACATCGAGGAATGTTGAGTATGATGAACATGAAAGTTGTGGTGATGTTGTGTGGAAGAGTTAATGCATATGGAGAATGAATGTCTATTATATTCAAGTTTCATTATTTTGGGATATACTTTCTTTCATTATTGGATATGCTTTTTTCATCATTTTGGAATATGCTTAACTGCAGTGATGACTGAATTTTAGGTATCTTGAGGTTTCACATAAACATTATTGGCTGTCTCATGAATGTTTCAGTCTGAAACACCCACAGTGTTTGAGGTGTACCTGAAAAAGCAATAACTACTTCATTTCCTTTTCTCAGGCCTAGAACAGTTGCTCATTACTGACACTTCACTACCTATTTATTTCCTTGAGTGCTGTGAAAACCCTGACTATTCCGGACGTTCTCTTCATACATTATATCAACTTTACTGTTCTCAGTGAATGGGGTTTCAGGTCTGTGGCGTAAAATTGATTTAGGGTCATTTTGCCACTGTGCAAGTCTAGCCATGCGATTCGTGGTCCATGTCTTAAAACTTTGCTACAAAAAAAAAAGACCGTAAAGCTCCAAAAAAAAAAAAAAAAAAAAAAAAAAAAAAAAAAGAAAGAAAAAAGCTGTTCATCAGTGGCCATGATTAAAATCCATGAGTGGAGACCCAAGGTGTGTGTTTCCTGCATATACCTGTCGCAGCTGTTTCATATTGCAGCATTGATACCCACTTTGGGTATATGCAGGCGGTCTCAGTTTCCATTTGTTTCATATTCCCTCTCCACTGCTCCAATGTATCATGTTTCATGATTCTTTTGGTATCACTTTGGTGTTTTGTTTCATATTACTTTGGTTTTGTTTCAAATTTCTTTTGGTGTTTTGTTTCATCTGTGAGGTCTCGTTTCATGTTTCATGTTTCATGTTTCATGTTTCATGCTTCATGCTTCATTTATATGCTGCTGCTGATCTATTTTAGTTTCTTTTCAGCTCGTATTTCTGGTTGTGTCTGTTTCATATCGTGTTTCAGTTCGAGTTCTGTCCAGTCCTGTTTCATGTTCTGTCCAGTCCCTGTTCAGAGCCTGATCTGGCCTGTTTCAGATCTCAAGATGCATGGAAATAAATAAAGACGCTTTGTGCATCGAAAGATGACATCTCATTTATTTCATTCTTCTTTTTAGTACATACCAGTACATACTCCAGTACATACTCCAGTACATACTTCAGTACATACTTCAGTACATTCTCTTCCCCTACATTCCAAAGAAAACCCCAAATACATTATGCGTCGAAACTTGGTTGAAGTCGTGGTCACTAAATCCGTGTCTGCAGTCAGCAGTGCCTCTGTGGACCTGACGATTACGGTTTTGAAAACTGTCACTTTGAATACGCAGACTTCGTCCGCACCCATGGCGTCCCCAACGCTTATCACATACTACATGTCCGATACGGACGTTGGATCGGAAACCGGACTTGGAAGTGGCACTTCTATGCCGTCCCAAACATCTTCTGTGTCCCATTCTTCATCTTTATCTGCACAAGCGTCTCTGACAGCAGTACTGAATACGAATGCTAGCGTGTCCGGCATACAAGGCCTGTCTTCAGGAGGACAATTAGGAATGGCCATTGGAATCCCAATTGCTGTGGTTTCCTTTTTCGGACTTTGTATTTTTCTCTTGATTTTTTTAAGAAAAAAATATGGTACTAACCCTACGGATCTCCTTGCATTGAAAGCTCCGTCCAAAAAGAGCAAGAATTCCGGCATAGACCTCGAAAAAGGAATGGCCAATAAATCAGTTTCTTCAGGTGATGAATCTTTTGAAAGTAATGAAAAAATTGAAACCAAAGAACCCCCAGTGGAGAGGGCCCGGCCTCCAAAACTTTCATTTGTTAACCGGTTGAGCAAATATATCAATGTGCCGGAAACACCTATGGAACTTAAATCTGCAGTTTTCTTACGTCGGTTCAATTTACTGAAAAAAGATGCTCTAGAGAAAGAATTGCCCGATTCTCCAGCCCCTAGTGTGCAGGTTGCAGATGTAAAACCTTCCGAACAACCAAAAGTTCATGTGGTGGTCCGGCCATATGCAAGACGGCTTCAGGATGAGTTGACGGTATGTGCAGGGGAAAAGGTTACGGTCCGGAAAGTCCATTCAGATGGTTGGATAACTGTAAAGAGACTTGATGATGATGAGGTTGGTGTGATTCCTTTGCTCTGTGTGCAGAGACTCGGAGACCCGGCCATACAGTCCTAAGCACAATATTCATGAATAAGTAATAAATGGTAATTGAAAGATATGTTCACAACTATTAGATTCTTGTTGTCACGTCAAGTACTCAGTTTATTATGTTCATTTTCCGATGGTTCTAGAGAGAGAGAGAGAAATCGGGCTACTTAAGTATTTGACAATGGAATTGCCTATTCAGTCGGTTGTTGCTAGATCCATCCAAGTACCTCGGGTTCTTTACTTTTCTTCTGGTACCTCAATCAATGATGGTCTAAGAATGGTATTATAGAATTGTTATTGCTGGTATTACACAGTTTAAGTTTAACTACCACTTTAGGTTTAACTACCAGTTTAAGTTTAACTACCAGTTTAGGTTTAACTACCAGATTGGGTAGAATATTACCTATAGTGGACACTCTAACAACCACCGTATAGTTTGTATAGCCATTTTCCATTCTAATACTTATTCCTAAAAATTCAGAAACAGTAATATCTAAGTATTAATATATGAGTCTTTATTAGAGACGAACTAAGCACTGATGTAGTAGAAAGATCTCTAAGATGCACTATAGAGGGAGATCTGCCTATACACATATAATGAAGCCTACTCTATCCGATCCTGGCAATGACCAGGGCATCATTTTACTTAGTCCTTGTACTTAGTCATTGTACGTAGTCTTTGTACGTAGTCTTTGTACGTAGTCCTTGTACTTAGTCATTGTACTTAGTCATTGTACTTAGCTCTATGATGCATATGATACGGTGTTCATAATGCTTATCATTATATGAAGTACTTGGTGTCATTATCCACTGTTCAAGCCACATTACACCATTATATCATTGGTTTGTTCCGCTGTCCCATTCAGACCGGGTGTATGTGATGGTATGTCTTCGTAAATAATATTGAGGTGCAGTAGTGACTCGTGATTAGATGTTCTTGTATTAAACCGTAGGATTAGTTGATTATCAATACCGTTTTTTTTTTGTTTTTTTTGGGACCACTTGAAGAATTATCATTGATGGTTGGGTATTGGTATTATATTGGACATGACCGAATAATTGTAATCTCTTCAAAAAGGATATTCACATAATATAGAGCTGGAAGTTCGCTATCATTGGTACCAATGAAAATTGTTTATCACCTATTAGTTAATAATGAATCCCCTAAATCACCTAATAGTTGACTATCCCTTGAACCAGTTAAAAAAAGACACCAAACCCAGTCTAAAACCATGTTCAAACTATTGATCTGATAAATTGCATTTCGGTCGGCTTGAAAATGTCTTTGTTAAATAGTGTTCTTGAATATTTACAGCACGAGTTGCTACCGGATTCCTCTTTCATCCCCAAACACATACATGATCATAACGAGCTAACTTCGTGATTCATACATGTTCGCATGGTGCGACGTCAGTGGAAGAAAGGGAGAAAAGAAAAAGTATAATAAAAAAAACGAAAGGAGCTGGGGGGGATTCGCTCCTTTTTATATTTGGGGTTTGGGGTTTGTGGCTGTAAGTGCGCCTGCAGTACTGCACACATGCCCACCTTATATCCCTATAATGAATGCACCTCGGCTGCAACTACACTTGACTGCAAACTTTGACCAAACTCAATCAAGCCTTGATATCTTGAATTACGTGTCTTAGTATTGCCTGGTGTATCCCAGACCGTTTTGGTACCGAGGGTCATTGCGGGGCACCTGTGCAGGATGCGACGGATTGGCCTGGTACCCGTATTGGTTAGAATCTCCGTAAGCCCTTAAGTTCTGAGTGCCCGGCTGCAGATGTGCCTGAAGCCCCATACTTGTCTGAAATCCCTGAGGCACGGAGCTCTTGTAGGGTGCTTCACCTCCGCTGGCCACACGAGCCTGGTATGGATGTCTAGATCCACCTGGATTTGGGTTTCCTGCACTGCCATTGTGAGGAGGTCTTTGATGATGTGGTGGTGGTGCTTTCTGGTATTGTTGTGGTGGTGGTGCTTGCTGATATTTGTTAGGTGGTGGGGTAGGTTGGTTTGGATGCTGATGATGTGGTTGTGGTTGTGAATATTGTGGTTGTTTTTGTTGCTGTTGGTATGGTGGCTGTTGGTGTTGTTGTTGTTGGTATAAAGGCCTTTGACCTGGCTCATTCCTTTGAGGAGGACGGT
Organism: Metschnikowia matae var. maris; assembly: GCA_002370695.1. Taxonomy (NCBI): domain Eukaryota; kingdom Fungi; phylum Ascomycota; class Pichiomycetes; order Serinales; family Metschnikowiaceae; genus Metschnikowia; species Metschnikowia matae. The sequence continues at coordinate 343,577 of NKZH01002305.1, forward strand.
TCTGGGGCCGGTTCGGGTAGCCTTGTGGTCCATTCGGGTACTGCTGCTGTGAAGGAGGAGGGCCTCTATGATAGCTTGGCTGAGGTGCAGCTCCATTCGCACCTCTGCTTTGATTGGCTGGATTTCCGTATGGCTGTGGGTAACCTGATTGCCCCTTTTGGTAATTCTGAGGCTGTTTAGAGTACTGCTGGTGTTGAGGTGGTGGACCTTGATGCTTTGGCGGAGTTTGATGCTGTGGTGGACCTTGATGTTGGGACTGCAGTTGCTGGGGCCTCTGAGGAATCCGCAAAGGAGCTGTTTGTTCTGACCGGTCCATTTGGGAACTGGGGGCCTGTATATACCGTGGCTTGGCTTCCAAACCTTGGTTGGGTCTAAACCCTTGACTTGATCCACCATTACTTCCATTTGGACGCTCCTGCGCATAATCTTCAGTGTTGAACTTAGTGCCCAGCGAGGGGGTATGAAGCTGAGACTGGTGCTGTGTAGGCGAGTGCATCTGCAGGTTTTGCTGGATCACCGGAACGGCAACTTGTTGCGGAATAATTGGAACTGGACTTTGTTGTCTGAAAGGCTTCTCATGTACAGGGGGGATGGGAGGCATTTCATCGCTTGCAAGGGAAGAAGAATCATTTTCCGACCGCTGGCTATCAGACCGGCTTTCGTAGCGGTCGTGTACAGTATTGTGGTCCACGGCCTTGGAAAACTGCTTGTTGAACTCATTATATTGAGTCAAAGGAGATTTCACCGAGGAGTACGACGAGTTGCGGTTCTGGCCTATTGGAGGAACGGCCAATAAATCCTCATCTCCATCGCTAATACTTGGATCTGATTCGTATTCGCTTTCGTCGCTGTTGATCAAATGCAGGTCGTTCATGGGGTAAGGGCCGTTTTTTAATGACTTCTTGCGCATGAGCGACGGCAAGTGGGTTTCGTCGATTTCCTCTGCGCTGCCATTGAGGATTTTGTTTCGGTCGTCGAACCGGTCCGAAGGCGTCTCGATCGTCGAGTACTTCTGGTAGATGTCTGCGAGCTGCACTGAGTGACGTTCTGGGCCGGGAGGTTGGATCTGGAGGTTGTTGACGTTTTTGTTCAAGCCTGCCAGTTGGTTTTTGAGTCCAAACAGGAGCGACTTGTCGGAGACAGTAGAGGCAGATGCGTCTGGATTGAGTCGGGGAGCAATTCCAATGCCAAGTCCGGCTGCAGCAGCTCCAGGTGCTCCATAGCCTGGGCCATTAGTAAGTCCTGGTCCACTATGGCCAGGTCCATTAGGTACAGCGCCGTTAGGTCCACCGTATCCTTGTCCTGGAGGCTTTGCTCCATATTGCCCTGGATATGATGGCTGAGAAGGATGAGAAGTAGGACCTTGGCCAAAGTTAACGGGGGCTTTTGATTGGGCTGGACTCAGTCTGGAAGAGACCCTGGAGCCAGTTGGACTTCCCAAAGAGGGACTGTTCAAAGAACTGACTGCACCCAAGAAGCCCCGTGACGAGCCACACCCATCGTAACCCTGGGCCAACTTCAGCTTCAACACTCTCTTAATGTTTTCCTTCCATGCAGCAGCATCCCACGAGAGACACGCGTCTGACCCCGTCAAAGCATACAAATCCAGCAGATTCAAGTAGTGCACATGGGGCAATGTGGGAAGACCGAAAACAAGCGACTCTGGATCCACTCTATCGGCCTTCAAGCGCTTGGGACGGCCGTACAAGCCGAACGAGTCGAAAAGAGGCACCAAAAAGCGGATCAACGTATCAAAACCTGGCACCGACGAGTGTTGTTCCGGCATAATGAAGAGCGATGTCTCCTGGCTGTCGGAATCCAGCTTTTTTCCCTGCAGTTTGAAATTGATGCTACCCTCCAACTTCATAATGGTGCTTTTGTCGATGAAAAATGGCAGTTGTGGGTAGACGGCAGTGACGGAAGTTGCAGAGGAGATCACACCCAAAAGCGACTTCTTCTTGACGTTTTCCAGGTCGTAGAGCAACACACGGCCTGCACTGAAGCCCTTTTTCTTATTCTGGCTGGGTTCAATCACAGCATAGCACCTGCGCCAAGCCATACCCGAACCATAGCGGATCTTGACCCAATCCGAATGAGGAAACCGTTTTTCGGCAAGAATAGTGCGGATATCCGATAATCGCAGGCCACGGGCTGACAAGAGGGCACCTGTATATGCTTCCTGGAGCAGCAGGTACTCGAAATTTGCAAGACGAAGGGAGACAAACCATTCCTTCAACAGGTCGTAGGATTTGAGCTGGATAATAAAGCGGTTTTTCAAAGTGGTCAGTACAATGATCACATTTTCAAGCTGTTGTTTTGCAGCCGGAAGCACCTTCATGGCATTAAACACGGCATCTGTGAAGTTCAAGTATGTAGGCTTGCTGCTGGCTTCAAGTAACTGTTCCGGAGAGTTCTTGAACTTGGCCAAAGACACAGCATCCCAATAGGCCAACTGGTTACCAGTCAAAATCCCATACACCTCCCTCCACTCACGGTCTGCCGGATTTCCATCTCCGTTGAGATCATTGTAGAGCATGAATATTCCTTCATGGTAACGGCGGTGGGTCTGGGCCAGGAGTAACGTGACAATGGGCACGAGTTCGGGCGACACCAGGTCGTCGGGATCATTTTGAGTGGCTTTGGCTTCCAGTATGTTCTTAGGCGCCAGGGATTTCTTGGGTGAAAGAGCAAACTTCATCTAGATCTGGATTTTTTGAAACTTGTAGTTGGATTTTTATTTGAAACTAGGAGTTGGAGTTGGAGTTGGAAAAACAAAAAAAAATTAGAATGTAGTAAGGATTTTGTTTATGGTTGTAAATGTAGAGTTGAGTCGTGATTGGTTGTAGAAGGGTTCGTGAAGACTGGAGTTTCAAAGGTTTGTGATTTGATTGAATTGTTGGTGTTGCCAAAAAGAAGCCTCTCTAATCTTTCTTTGGGAGACACCTAATGTTTCCTGGAGTCCAATGGAATCTGGGTTTGCTGGATGCGGTGTGCGCGCCTGTATGTAGCCGCCAGAGCCTATAAATAAGTTTATGGAGGCGAAAGACAGGAAGGTTAGGTTGATACCGAAAGGGGGAGAGTCCTGTACTTTGGAAAGTAGTTAGAGTAGAAGTGGTTGTTTTTAATGGAGAAGTGGGAAAAAACGGCGCGGGAAGATCGGTGCATGTACAATTTAGTCAAGGACATTTTGTGTTGTGCACTACCTCTTTCTCTCTCTCTCTTTCTCTACTAACAATTTTATATGCAGGAATATGCAGGAAAAAAAACCCCCAATACAAAAATTGGCCACCCCACCATCTTTGCCATTTTAATTAATCAATTCAATACTCTTCAAATCAAATTATTTGATATCACCCCGTAAATGGATTTTTTTTATAGTGTACAAATTCCCATTTCAGACAGTTCAATCCATCCTCAGACCCTTTTGATATGGCATCATCGTGGATCGTCCTGCATTTAGGCGCCGAACCCGCACCGAGACCGTTATAGCGCAAATCTCACATGGCTTGGCACTCCCCCCCCCAGTACATTTCCACATCGGGAAGTAGCATGCCTAGTTTGTTATACTTTGAGATTAAATTTTCTTCGTTTTTCTTGTTCATGCTTGTGTTCGCATAAAATGTGCTTCAATGCTGAAAAATACGTGTTTTAACAATAACAAATAAACAAGAAATCAACAAACAATAATGCACCCCATGAATTATTATCATAGCAACAAAAAAAAAAAAGAAAACGACATGAAAACAATAGAGACAAGGTTTGGTATTGACATAATGACATAATGAAGAAATGATATAATGAAGAAATGACATAATAAAGAAATTACATAATGAAACAATGACATATTGAAGAAGTTACATAATAAAGAAATGACACAATGAAACAATGACATATTGAAGAAGTTACATAATAAAGAAATGACACAATGAAACAATGACATAATCATACATGAATATATTGTAATGATTCAGTATCAGATTAGAGAATGTATGGTATTCTGTGACATTCTGATCCAATAATCAAGTGTAGTAATGTGGATAATCTGGAACAGTATGATGAAATAGTATGGTCCAAGAATTACTGCAGTATAGACCATTATACTATAGTACTTTGATTTAACATGGTTTACTCAAGTGTAGTATTGTGTTGTAGAGGATTCAAGTATAGTACTGAAGTATACTGTAGTCTTATCTAATGCAGTGTCTTACCGACTTGTTTATTGGTGACCTGTTATTGGTGACTTATTTATTGGTGACTTATTTATTGGTGACTTATTTATTGGTGACTTGTGAAATTAAAATGATGGAGCGTGGAATTATTGTGATAGACTATACTAGTTCAAAATTCAAATATTGTATAGCAAGGTTACGGTGGAGGAAATACCAAGAATTCGCATTTTGAAGGAATACCAAGAATTCGTACCTTCAAGAAATACCAAGAATTCGCACCTTCAAGAAATACCAAGAAATTGAATAACTGGATCGACGTGAATTTGATCGCGCATTGCAGCTTTTGATCTACATCTGCGTATACAATACAATACTATAGCCCTTACTACATACACTCCATGCTACCGGTCCATTATGCCCATGCCTATGCCCATTCTCCTTGACTTTTAGAATCTTTTTTGGTTTTTTCATGTCCATTATGCCTACCCTCTAAGACATTCTTATTTTCATCTTTAGATCCGTTTTCTGTCGTTTTCTGTCGTTTTCTGTCGTTTCAGGCCATTTTGACATGAGGAGATGTACGGATGTTAAGAGCTGTTCTGGTTCAATACGAAACTTGATCATATCCACCTAGACCCTTATTTTGAATTGTTTAATCCATTGCTGACTGGGTAGATTTTTATTGTCACCTTGTTTTTCTAGAGCTCTAACTGTGATTTATTGCATTACCATATACTGTACTACTACACTACTACACACTGAACTACTATAACTATTTACTGAACTACTATTTACTGAACTACTAAATTCTAACTATACAGTGGTTTTCAGAATCATTCAAACCAACCTCCTGTTTTAATATTTGAGAATATTGAATTCTAATGAATGTTGGTGTGGAAAATATTCCATCATTTGACTTTGAATGATTATGCAAAAGGGAAAAAAAAACTTTTTGAATGATTGGTTTGAATAATTTTACAAAACACTTTATACTGATATGTTAGATCAACTGTGTGCAGGATACTACTCATAAAGACAGTACCAAGTCTCACCCGTCTGGTCTTAACAATGGACATTCTTGGCGTTTTGTGTCAGAGTGTAATGTGATAAAACCAAAGTACCAGTTCAGAATGTGAGGCTCCTTTCCTAGCAATGACTTGTTTCGTGTATGATTGTGAACTAAAGTACTCCTAATAGTAAACAGTACTAATCGTCTACTACTACACACTATACTACTACACACTACAATATCTCCAAGCTATATTAGTCTCTATGCAAGGAATCGACTGCTAGTGGGGAAACCCGTACACCATCAAATTATGGAACATTGGTACAGTGTTTTTCAAAACGATTCAAACCAATAAAGGAAGAAGGTTCGTACCGATTGGCATAGATTTTCAAACAAAATGGCTTTATGTCTCATAGATATTTTCAGTGTCATTCAATAATCTGATCTCTTAAATCTGGAGGATTGCCTTATAAACGTTCTGCAATATTGAGTTGCTTAATTTGTTAGTGTGTGGTTTGAATAGTTTTGAAAAACACTGTACACCATCACAAATAACCACTCAATCCTTACAGTGTTATTCGAAACGATTCAGACCAGCGCGATATAACGATTCGGACCACACTAGCAAAATTAAACAAACCAATAATTCACAAAGTTTCGTACCCTTTAGCACATCCTTTCAAACCAAATAGCGTAATGATTCACACCAACTTCTTTCATTGAATTTCAATATTCTGAAATCTTAAATCTATGGAGGATTGTCTAATATATGTACTGGATTTGGGAGTCTTGCAATACAAAACTGTACTGGTTATATTATTATACTGTATACAAAAACTTGGGAGAGGATATGTAATTAGTAAACGAAGAGTGGTTTGTTTAATTTTGCTAGTGTGGTCCGAATCATTTTGTCTTCTTTGTCCGAATCGTTTTGTCTTCTTGGTCCGAATCGTTTTGTCGCGTAGGTTTGAATCGTTTTCTCGCGCTGGTCTGAATCGTTTTCTCGCGCTGGTCTGAATCGTTTTCTCGTGTAGGTCTGAATCGTTTCGAATAACACTATACTAGTCGACTCCACAAAAAATCACCCTTGACTATTCCATGACTCAAGGCTACTTTGTTGGATTTCGAACCATAAATGAAATCTACTTTATTGCGTGTGTAGTTAGTGGATACGCCATATTACAGACTTATAGAGTATAGCAGTGTGTATGGCAAACAGACAAACTATTCCGGCCATTCATAAAACGCGGGATTTGGCCACTTAAATTAAACTTACATAAAGGATCATTGTTTTTTTATCTCTATAAAATTCATTGTGTCATGTATAAAGAAGATTTGGGTGCTATTGTTGGAGATATATATAGTGTTTTTCCTGCAGACAGCCATTGCACTTGCAGACCACCTACTGCACTTGCACCCAGCCACTCCACTTTGACCCTAAGCCACTCCACTTTGACCCTAAGCCACTCCACTCAAATCACCCACCCCAATAATTAATAATATAATAAATATTCATAGCTTATCAGTATATAATCGTATTTTATCATGAGGGTAGTACCACTAAAGCTGCCACTCAGTGTACTTACTAATATTACTCACAATCAACGGGAATTTTATCCCAAAATCACTCACTATATTCACTATATGGTGTCAAGTGTAAAGACATTATTCTTTTAGCATGAATTCTGACTAAGAGTTTCCATCTATATACCAAATATCTAAGTGAATACATATCTAAGTGAATGAATATCTGAGTGAATGAATATCTAAGTGAATGAATATCTAAGTGAACAAATATCTGAGTGAATTGTTGCTCTCATATTAGCCCCAATTACTACCTCAATTACTATTGTAACAATCATTCATCAGTAGGAAAATACTCGCCTGTGTCACGACGGTCTAAATACAGCTCAAATTCATCCAGCTCATGTTTCTATTAGTGTTTCCAATTCACGAATTCTACTGGAGGCAATTCTGCTGAGGCAGTTCTGCTGAGGGAGTTCTGCTGAGGGAGTTCTGCTGAGGGAGTTACTCTACCTATTGAGATAATCGAGCCTAAGCTGTCCAACCCTAGTAATGGTCATTCCATCCACGTTTATCTTTGGTTGGTCAGCATTAGGAGACAAGTAAAAGTGCAAACCCAATAAAACCTGCGACAATTAGTAGTAACATTATAAGTGGTCAGTCAGTAGATATTAATCAGTAGTACTAACATGTAACAGTAGTAGTAGTACAGTAGTAGTACTATTAGAATTAGTAGTGTAGTAGTACTATTAGAATTAGTAGTGTAGTAGTACTATTAGAAGTCGTAGTGTAGTAGTACTATTAGAAGTAGTGTAGTAGTACTAGTAGTACTATTAGAAGTAGTGTAGTAGTACTATTAGAAGTAGTGTAGTAGTACTATTAGAAGTAGTAGTAGTTTGGCTAAATCACCGGAGAAAGACGACCCTGTTGAGCTTGACTCTAGTTTGACATTGTGAAAAGGAATGAAGGGTGTAGAATAAATGGGAGCTTCGGCACCAGTAAAATACCATTACCTCTATCATCTTTTGACTAATGAAAGAATTACTCCAAGTCCATTTTTTTAAAATTTAGAAACTGTCTAATGAACAGTTTGGCTGGGGCGGCACATCTGTTGAATAATAACGCAGATGTCTTAAGGGGGGCTCATGGAGAACAGAAATCTCCAGTAGAATAAAAGGGTAAAAGCCCCCTTGAGTTTGTTTTTTCTTTTATTTTTTTTTTTTTTTTTTTTTTTTTTTTTTTTTTTTCTGTGTGATTACAAGCCATGAAAGTAAGGCCTATCGATCCTTTATGTTTATCTCCGAATTTGAGGCTTGTGATTCCAGAAAAGTTACCACACGGATAACTGGCTTATGGCAGTCAAGCGTTCATAGTGACATTGCTTTTTAATTTTTTGATGTTGGCTCTTCCTATCATACCGAAGCAGAATTCCCTAAGTGTTGGATTGTTCACCCACTACTAGGGAACGTGAGCTGGCCTTAGACTATATACTTATTCCATCACCATGCGGTCAGTCTACATCGTTGCCACATCTAGAACACCTATTGGATCCTTCCAAGGTTCGCTCTCCTGTTTTTCATACTCTGACTTGGGTGCCCATGCAGTCAAGGCTGCTTTGGAAAAAGTGGTTTTTTTGGTTTTGTTTTTGTCAATATACCCATATTGCCGCACTGTTTTGAAGGGGGATTCAAAAAGACTGTAATATATTAATATTCATAATGACATACTATTATTGTTATTCTTAATAGCATTCTTATTAGGATACTACTTTGGTTTACTACATTGTAATGGTAAGGGTATTATGGTAAGGGTATTATGGTAAGGGTATTATGGTAAGGGTATTATGATAAGGGTAATACGGTAAGGGTAAGAGTGTTAGATCCACCATAGGCAAAGCGGTGACTATGAAGGTATTATGAAGTCTTTCAGTCTGATTGTTACAATGGTGATACGGTATTTGGCCACTATGACAACTTACGAGTCAGAAGTCTCTTTCGAATATTCCAGAATAATGCTTCCAATTGTTCTAGTGGAGGGTTCTTCGAGCCCACATTTCTTTCAAAGTTATATAATCCACTCCGTTTCCTCTCTTGAGAAACCATCAACGAATATAAGAAGTTAGGCATAAATGTATTAGAGAACATAACAGTAGGTTCTAGAGGATAAATAACTGGAACAGTGAGATAGTTAACTAACAAACTGCTTGACTGATAGGGTAGAGAGTACACCAGTACATCCACAAGAGAGAACGGTTAGCAAAGGACACAGCTGACTCAATAAATTCAATGATTTTTTATTAAAATACTTGAATTGGTTGTTGATGGAATGTTTAAAGAAAAGTGATTTGAGATTATACTTTATTGGGGGTGAATACGTCCCAGATTAAGCCAGAGCTGGTGGAAGAGATCATCTACGGTAGTGTTTTGCAGGCCAACGTAGGTCAAAACCCTGCACGTCAAGTTACTTTGAAAGCAGGTCTTCTTGAGTCCGTGATTGCTTCCACTATCAACAAGTGTGTTCCTCTGGTGTGAAATGGGTGATTTCGGGTTCTCGGGCCATTCTCACTGGCCCCCTCCGCTGACATCGTTGTCACTGGAGGTGCTGATGAAATGTCGAACGTTCCTTACTACATTCCAAGCGCCCGTTCTGGTGCTACATACGGAGATTCCACCATTGTTGTTAACTCGTGTTTTAGTATATATGATATACAGGGATATGTAAGTCGTACCTTACAAGACCAAGGAGTTAAGTCGGTGCGAGGTAAGTGAAGAGTTTTCACTTACACTCCTGCACACGAGCTCTCGCTAGTCTGCATACAACATATCCACGAAGTACCTTGCATCCGTACCCGCTAGGTACTCGTTGACACTCCCCTGAATCTCGTCACTCAAGTGTCGTGATTCAATGTTGTTGTGCTCCAGAGTAAATGACCGAATATGTTGATTGCTGTCAAATCCTAGGAAAGGTAGGTGTCTGCGGAAGGCGTTGGACTGAAGGGGTTTTGTGAAGGCGTCCGCAATGTTGTCATCCGTGGGGATATATTCGACGCTCGCGTCTCCCCTTTTTACCCTGTCCTGGACATGTTTCTCCTTAATGTCCACATGTTTGTTTTTGCTCTGCATGCTTCCCGTTCCATTGATCGTCAATACCACTCCATTGTTGTCTTCCAAAATCTTGGGTATCTCTACCGTCGTTATTCCGAGCTCTTCATATAGGTTAACGGTCCACAAGATCTCCTTCACTGTCGCGCTTAAAGCCATATATTTAGCTTCAAACGTACTGGTCGTTACCAAGCTTTGTTTCTTTGATTTCCAGAATAGAGGAGTTCCATTAGCGTAGACTATGAATCCCGTTCGAGACTTGCGGCTTTCTTCACTAGCGAATGACGCATCGCTAAATGCGTACAACTTCACCGTGTTGTCCGGGTAATTTTTCGCCTCAAAGCTAATGGACCAATCCTGTGTGTCCCGTAAGTAAGCTAGTATTTTCCGTAGTTGCATGAGATCTGTTTCAGTCGCGTCCTTGGTATAGGAGCCGAATTTGCTCACACTGTATGCGATGTCGGGGCGGCTGATGTTCGCCAACCAGTTGTAAGATCCGAGGAGCTCTTGGTAGGTCTTCAATGATTTTCCATCCAATGGGGTGTTTTCTTTGTCACGTTCATAGACGTTNAATTGTAAGATCCGAGGAGCTCTTGGTAGGTCTTCAATGATTTTCCATCCAATGGGGTATGTTCTTTGTCACGTTCATAGACGTTCATGGGAACGGTCTGGCTTTTTATTGGAACGTGTTCTTGGAATTTGGTTAGTAGATCCTGGAT